>JBBKCR010194318.1:0-13380 GCA_037577295.1 Ladigesia roloffi | reverse complement strand
CACTACTACTACAACTATTACTACTGCTACTACTACTACTACTACTACTACTAATAATAATAATTATTATTATTATTATTATCAGTATTCCATTCTGTATACTGCAGTCCTTGGTAAGCATCATTAATATTAACCAATCATGATGCAGGAGGGTGTGTCCTAGCCACATTAGCACCACCTCCCTAGTGAACTTCAGTGCAGGTGAGATCAGCAGTTTGTCCCTGAGACTGAGAGCAGAGACACCGGCCTACCTCAGGTAAATAAAAATGAAATCTTCTAATTATTTATAGGTTTATACTGTTTATAGTTTTATACTGTTTAAATGTTTATATTGGTTATACTGTTTACATTTTTCTATCTTAAATATTTACTGTGTAAATGTAAATTTCTGTTTTGCTTTCAATCATTTTGTTGGTGCAAAAATGCTACTAACTTCCAGTCAAGCTATCTTATCGCTGATATGTAGAACAGATTAAATGAAAGAAATAGGAATAAATGTAGGACCGAAAAAAAGGGCCGAAAGTTTCTAGATAAAGTAGTTCCAACTACTCATCTTTCAGCACCACTAGTATACTGATGACCTCCTGATCATCTGGAACCATTTGCTCCTGTTTCTTCACTGTTTCAGACCTAAGATATGATTTGTTCTGCTTGAATAATTCATACATAGTTCAGTGTGTGTCTTAAGAAACCTCAACATTCCACTGAAACTGGTTCAGGGACAGGACTGAAAATGAGAGTCTTTGAAAGTAATTCAGGAAGCACTTGAAGCCTGCAACACTGTTTCTCAAGATCACATTTAAATTGTAAGAATGTCTGGATGTTTGGAAATAGAATATGAAATAATGAAGGGTTTTTCTCACACAGTACTGTAGGTGTGTGTATAATGCATGGGCATCAGAACCATTATACTTTTCCAAATCATTTGTTTCGCCTCCTCTACTTTTCCCCTTCCGG
Organism: Ladigesia roloffi; assembly: GCA_037577295.1. Lineage (NCBI taxonomy): Eukaryota > Metazoa > Chordata > Actinopteri > Characiformes > Alestidae > Ladigesia > Ladigesia roloffi. Next base: position 12,423 of record JBBKCR010194318.1, on the reverse strand, counting down.
GCATTCATATGTGTTAGGCTGTATTAATAATTTATAATCAGGTTTAATATCTGTTTATAGTGATAATCTGTATTAGTCTCATTTCCAGGGTTCAGGGTTGTGTTAAGTAACCACACATGGGAGGATCAGATGTGAGCTGTGTAATCTGTGTGTGCACGCGTGTGGGTTTGTGTGTGTGTGTATGTGGGACTAAACTGTTAAAACCTTTTCAGCATATTCATTATGATAATGACAATTTAAGGATTTTGATTGTTAAAAAAATCAGATTTAAATCCAATTATATTCATATTCTGCTGCTGGGTTAAGGTCATCATTCTCCTTCAGAGCAATATTATTTCATGTAACTCACCTGTTGCATTAAAATCAGGTGACATTAATATCTTTGACAACTCCAATATGCATATGAGCTCTTTAACCAACCACCATTTACTAAAACCATCAGCATGTTGAACATTTAGCTCCAAATGAGTTTCTGATTAATTAGTAAAATTAGTTTGCATAATAAGTCACCTGTTAATTGTAATCGTGATATCAGTCTCTACAGTACTGATATTACAGAAGGCTGCAATATGCAAATGAGCCTCGAACCAATCACAGTGTTTCTGACAGGGTGACCAGTCACAATTCCAGTAACTGGGTGTTCTGATGAATCGAGGTCTTCATGTATTCCAGCAAAGTTCGATTCAATTTCAATTATTCCATTTAAATTTTAACCGTTAAAAGTGGAGGAGAATCGGGCATGAATGGGCAGAGTTTAAATGTATTAAAAACATTGGTGTCGTGACAAAAACTATACTGTGAAAACTGGAGGTTTTTTGGACTATATGGATAGGGAGAGTAAATGGAACATTTGAAGCAGTATTTGCAGATTTTAAGCCTTTTTAAGTCCAAAAAAGGCTCAAATTTCAGTGCCATGACATTTACATTGAGCTTTAATGTGATGTATGGTTTTTCTTTGTGATTTTTTTTCCTCAGAAAGTCAGTTTAAGCCACGATGGGTCGCAAAGAGATCAAATGTAGCTGGAAGAAAATGACCAACAACATCAAGGAAGTGTTTGACTTTAAGGAGGTTCTGGGGTCGTAAGTATTGGTTCTTCAGATTTTCCCCAAGTCCTCTTTACAGGATAATCTCCAGGCTGATTACAACTTATATAAACAGTGTAAAACGGTCTAAAACTGTTCTTAGCTCTGCTACATGCTTGCCATTTGCTGCTCTTTTGCTTACCACACTGCAGCTTGGTCAGATCTTGAAAGTCCAGCTGGATTCAAAGATCTTAAACCCAACAAAGACATTTTTTTAATCCCCAGTAGTGGTTATTATTATTACATATTTGAAAATTTAAAAAAAATTTGGTTCATAAAAATAAGATCCCCTTCTGACGTTGCACAGACCGAGACAGGTGTGTCTGAGTTGGTTTCACATGTCTGATTACAAAGAAACTAAAGGTTAAAAACTTAATCCAGGAGAGACTCAAGCTTCACTCTGGTCTCACCTGCCTGGTCTCAGGTGCCTCTGTTATGTGAAGCAGTTACACAACACACTCCTGTTCACATCAGAAATGAATCATTTGGAGATTGTTGAAGTCTGGCCTAAACCCTCCTTTAGGAGGAATAAGAAGCAAAACAAAAATCAACTTAAGACGGGAGGTTTGCAGTCTCTAAAAAAGGGTGTACCACATAAATATAGGTTTTCTAATTATCTTAAATTTGGATGGAGATTAGAAGAAGGCTCTTTCTCTGAAGCTGAATTCAAGAAGTGGGACAAAATGGTCAGAATCTCCTTTGATATTAAACTGAGCTCAGTTAGGCTCTGGAGAAACAGACAGAACAGAGAAGAGTCTTCTGATGGAGCAGATGTTGTTGTGTGTGAATATCATTGTTCTGTGCCACAGCGTTTTTTTTATTGGTCAGGTTTTCTGGGAGGTTTTGTCTTTGACTCATGAATCACTAAACAGGATACTGCTCTGTTTCTGGGTTCTGAAAGCTGTTCTGGAATCTGCTGAGTGGATGATCAGGAGACCTACTTTAACTGCTCCCAAACGAGTTCACTTTAATCTGGGATCTTCTCTGCTGTGGCTGATTATTGGATTAAGGGGAAGGAGGCCAAGGTCCATTTTTATCAATGAAGCCACTTCACCCTCCAGAACAACCTCTACTTATACCTTCAGAACAACTGAGACATTAAAGAAACTTTACTGGGATGTAAGGAACATGGGTGGGGAACAGGACACCAGAGATGGATTCCTGCACAATTTGGACAGAATATCAGATATCAAGATAACACTGCTACATATTGTGATTGAGATTCCTTTCAAGACATTACAGGGCCCAAATTATCCTTTTTCTGGAATTAAAAAGACTTAAAGTCTGCAAATGATTTAAAAGCTATGTTTACTCTCCATCCATACAGTCCATATGTGGAACATAAGCTTAAGTCACAAGTTTAAGTCACAGCTTAAGTCACAGTTTTTGTCATGTCAGAAAACCATCAGCCAAAAATGAGACTTTTTGAATGGGCCGGGCTAAACTACTATTGCCAGAAGGAAGAGACAGATGTAAATTTGTAGGTTTTGTGACATCACAAAATTATAAAATACATTGAACTGGTTTTGCCGCTTATATTTAATATGATGTTGGAGTAAAAAAACATCCAAAACAATACTTACAGACCTCAAATGTTTTTAGCTCCTGAAAAGTAATGGTAGGTCCTTATGTTATTACAGCCTCTTTTTAAGATTCAAGATTTTTGTCATGCACAGTTAAATACGTACAACAAGCAGTGAAAAGTAGTTTTGAATCGACCCAAGTCATGTAGTAGCATGGAAAATTTTATATATGCAGAAGATAATTTTACTGCTGGTATATTCCTGTATTATACTTTCCAAATTGACAGAGCACATGTGTATAGAAGCATAATTGTGCTGTTCTGAAACTAGTAGGCTATTTTGTTTGTGGCTCACTGAAACAAATACTTGAACAGTGATTTCAGTATTTCAGTACTGGAGACGGTTACCTGAGTCCTAAATTTCCATTTTCAGAAGTTCTGTGTTCTGACTGGTTTCTTTATCACTGCCTCTGTTATTGACTCTTGTGCAGATTATTGGATTAAAGGAACACAGCTGAGCTCCTTGTTTATCAATGTAACAACTTACCCTGTAATGCAGCCTTTAATGAAACACTGTTCTCAACACTGCTTACTGTGGCTCTGCTCAAGCTTCTTCTGCAGCCTGTACTGCAAATAAGGGTATTTCATGGCCTAGTGCTTACACAGCTGCCTATGACCAGAAGGCTGTAGGTTTGAATCCCAGGACTGGCTGAAAATGAAAAAAAAAAAAAATCTAATAATAATATATTACTGAAGATAAATATTAATTGTAAATTATTTTAGGAGAGCATCTGGCCCTCACAGTGTCTGTCGCGACACACTCTGACCCTTGGACAAATGTAGTTGACAACCCCTGCTCTGAGGTGTCACTTTCTAGCAGCCTGTGTTGCATATTTTGCAGCCTTTACTGCACCATATACTGTGCTCTCTATTGCAACCTGTAGTTTGCTAGGTACTGCAGCCTGTATTGTAGCCTGTTTTGTCTGTACGACAGTCAGTATTGCAGTCTGTATTGCTCCAGCACAGTCTTTTTATGAGGTGTGTATTTCTCTCTTTGCAGTTTGCTGTGTTGTTTGTATTGTATAGCAGGCAGCTGAGCATATTTGTAATTGTACACAAACAAGGCAACACAAAAAATGGCCAGGGAGAAGGAGTTTTCAGCTATTTATGGAATCTGCAGCCATGCAGCATATAGCGTCATCACTCATATGGCTGCCGCTGTGACCTGTTGTGTGAGAGTTGAGAGATACTACAGCACTCATTTTACTTGATTTGCTTTTGCAGCCCAGTGGCATATAACTGACCACACAGTAGTTAAATCAGTCCAACTGATACAATTTTAATTTTTATTTATGATGCCCATTTTCATACACAAGCGGCATAAAATAGGAATAAATCAGGAATAGAAAGGATGGTATGTCAATAAAAACAGATATAGGGTGAATGAGAAATGCAGATATTTTAAAGAAAGCAGGGGAGAGTAGTGTGGTTATTACCAATTTTTTAAAGATAGAGCTGATAATGATGAGCAGTTGACTGGACATCATTTCATCATGTTTTTTAGCAACTCCTGCAGATCTAAGAGACCTACCAAGATTTTTAACATAAAAAATATATCAGAGATGTATTTTTCACCCAAAGTATTGAAGGACCATTACACCATGTGAAAATAATTCTGTACTGAATTGGGATCAGTGCATGGACCTGAGAAATAGGGTGATGTGATCTCGTTTCTAGTTAGAGCTCTGGCAGCAGCAATTTAAATGAATTTGGAGCTCTAGTGTATTTTTTAAAATACCAGTGTGTGTGTGTGTATAGGTGTGGGTGTGTGTGTGTTTTTGTGTGTGTGTGTGTGTGTGTGTGTGTGTGTGTGTATGTGTGCTGTAAATCTGTCTGAATGGATATGGAGGGTCAGGGCATGCTGACGTCACCCTGCTCACCCAGGAACATCCTAGCACTTCTCAATTAAAGGATTTGTGTGTGTGTGTGTGTGCGCATGTGTGTATGTGCATGTGTGTGTGTGTGGTAAGCAAGTAATCGTTTACCCCACCAATTAGCCTGGTGCCTAAATAATCAAACACTCGCCTCAAACATGTGAGTGAAGTTGGCATCTCTAGCCTTGACATAATGTAAACTCCCTGATCTGTGTGTGTGTTTGTGTGTGTGTGAGAGAGAGAGAATCAGACAGATCAGGTATGCTCAGCATCTGGTGTTTGGGTGTCTGACTGAGTGAATGAGGCTGTGTGGGTGTGTGTGTGAGATGATTCTCACACTAATTGAGCGATTCATTTCTGATTCTTTTGGAAATTATTCAGGAAATTGCAGAATCTCACATTGCACCACCAGTCAGTTTGACTCCTTTAGTGATTTAGAATCACTTACAAAAACACACTGTATACAGAAACATGTTCAGCACACACAGATGTGGAATATTGGGCAGACAATTAATATTCTTATGAAAGTTAATCAAGTAATCAATTAATCAATTAATGGATTTATCGTCCTAAATGTGGACTGTAAATAAGAAGTGCACATGGAAGTGCACATTTTTTATTAATTTTGATCTTCTGTAAAAGAGTCTTTCTAACAGAAGAAACCTGTATGTTACTTAACTCCTGTTGTGTGTTTGTGTGTGTAGTGGCTCCTTCTCCGAGGTGTACCTGGTGAGAGAGAAGAAAACGGGGAAGTTTTATGCCCTGAAGTGCGTGAAAAAAAAGCAGCTGGACCACAGCAACCTGGAGAACGAGATCACAGTCCTAAGAAGGTCAGACAAATTCCACACCTTCAGCTCCTCCATCCACACCTTCCGCACCCACAACCACACCCTTCATAAAGACAGTCAGATCCACTTTGTTCCCCCTGTAATTTGCCTCGGTTCTCTCTGTTCTGTGTGTTCCAGGATTAAACATAAGAACGTTGTGGGTCTGGAGGACTTTTATGAAACCCGCACTCACTACTACCTCGTCATGGAGCTGTGAGTCTCTCTCTAACTGGTGTTTATTACAGACATTGAGTTTTTGCATTTTCCAGTTGATGTATATTTGTTGCCCTGTGTTTGGTTGTGTGTGTGATGACAGGGTCTCTGGGGGAGAGCTGTTTGACCGTATCTTAGAGAGGGGTGTGTACACGGAGAGAGATGCCAGTCATGTTATTCGACAGGTTCTGGAGGCCGTGACTTATCTTCACCAGAACAACATTGTCCACAGAGACCTGAAGGTACACACACAAACTCAAATTCACACACACACCCACACATTCTTGTCTTTTGAATGCAGCCTTGATGGTGCTGTATGCTGAGGGATGTCGTGAAACACAGTAGCTGAGAAACCCGGGTTATTACAGAAGACACGGGAAAAACAGGCAGCACAGGGATATTGTCCACACAGAGTCCCTGCTCATGCGGCGCACAAAAAAACTATTAGCTTTCTGATGGTTGGGGCTGTCAATCTCTTAGGAAGTTCCTGTAAGGTTAGAGGGCCCAGCATCCAAGCGTGGATCCTAGAAATGCACTATCACAGAACTCATCTTAGGGACCGGCCATGCCACCCTGATGAAGTCTGTAGCCATCTCATCCAACTTGGGTGTTCATAACCCACCAGACCAGGACCCACAGCCACATGCAGCACAAACACAGACTCTTTATCCGGACTCACTGCTGGGACAGGCCTCAAAATCCTGATTAGAGAGACACACACACCACTCAGGACAAAGAAATGATCAGAGGATGAAACACACAGGGGAGAACCAGAAAGACCAGGGACCAAGAGAAGGGAGAGAAAGAAAGATGGGAATAATAAAGTGAATGACCCTTTGTAGAGGCAGCTTAACTAGAGAGAGACTAACAAGGGCCAGGTGAAACTAATGGGAATCTTTGGACAAACCTGGCAAAGCTGTGGATGATGTTAAAAGTGTAGTGGCATTTAACCTACACGATATGCCAAAAATAAGACAGTTTGAGCGGCAGAAAATAGTACTTGTACACCAACAAGGTGATTCAAAGTGAAATATTAAGCATGTGAGGGGAAGACAGTGTTGGTTATCACATTGTGTTGTGAGATTTTGAAAGTTGTTACTGATGTGACTGTTGCTAATGTTGTGATTGTTAATAGCCGGAGAACCTGCTTTACTACAGTCAGGACGAGAACTCAAAGATCATGATCACAGACTTTGGATTGTCCAAACTGACAGACCATGGATTTATGCACACAGCATGTGGAACACCTGGATACGTTGGTAAGACAAAGAATATGTGTGTGTTTGCATATGTGTGTGGTACATCCTTTTTTAGAATATTGTCCATTTGTTCAGAACAGTCTTATATATAAATATATGTGTGTGTGTGTGTTCTTTCTCAGCTCCGGAGGTTCTGGCCCAGAAGCCCTACAGTAAAACAGTGGACTGTTGGTCTATTGGAGTCATTACTTACATCTTGTAAGTCTACACACACACACACACACACACAAACACACAAACACACAGACACAAACACACACATACTACTGTGTAAAAGTCTTAAATACTCCTTCATAACCTACAGCTGTTCCTTCAGAGATTCAGACCTTAGATATAAGATGTGCTTTGTTCTGCTTGAATGATTCAGCACAGCTCAATGTGTGGATTAACTGGTCAGGTTCAGGGACTGGGCTGAAAAGTCTTTGGAAAGTCCTTCAGGAGGCCTGGAGACCTGTACCTCATGACCACATTAAAATCACAATAAAGTCTGGATATCTGAAAGTAGATATGATGAAATGAGGGGGCTCAAGACTATTGCACATTACTGTACATGTAACCCTCTGAGCTGAATGTGATATTGTCTGCAGACTTTGTGGCTACCCTCCCTTTTATGATGAAAATGAAACACGCCTCTTCTCCAAGATCATGAGGGCCGAGTTCAGCTTCCATTCCCCGTACTGGGACAACATCTCTGAATCAGGTACACAGTACACATATAAACTCACACACATACACACACACACACACACACACACACATACACTAGTTACACACAAAAAGCACATACACACTGCTGTGTGTAATGTTATGTTATTGTGTTTTACAGCGAAAGATTTCATCAGGAACATGTTAGAGAAAAATACCACAAAACGCTTCACCTGTGAACAGGCACTGCGGCACCTATGGTGAGGATTATGGTTAAAATGAAAACGGGGCAGCCAGGGAAATTTAATAACCAGGGAAATGGAGAAACCAGGAAGTGGGGTGAACAGGGAACAGGAAAACCTGGAAATGGTAATTGAAGGATTCACTGGGAATGGTAATTCAGGGGTAACTGGAAATGTGGAGAGGCAGATTTCGATAGCTAAGGTTACCTGAGGGTGGGAAAACCTACACTTGACCAATCATGGCACTGTGTTTCTGCTCGTTTGTTTGACCTTTCACAATTTGGCCTGCAGGATCAAAGGTGAAACTGCACAAACGCAGGACATCTACGAATCCGTGTGTGAGCAGTTCCAGAAGAACTTTGCCAAATCCAAGTGGAAGGTGAGTGCAGTGAGCTTAGACTTTATACTCTAATTTTCAAAGAGGAGTTTTATTGAGGTTTTGGTAAAGTATCTCCTGTTTTTGTGTATTATAGTGTTTACTGAGATGTATTATATTGTTTACAATGACCTTTTTAACTCCCTCTGGTCATGTAGTAACTCATGTTAGTTACTGAATATGAGTGCAATTTGCCCTGGGGGGCTGATAAAAAATATGTGCTAATGTTTGTGTGTGTGTGTGTTGTAGCAAGCCTTCCATGCCACGGTAGCGATCAGTCACATGAAGAAGCTGCAGTTGGCCCACAATGATGTCCCCGTTTCTCAGCCAGTCCCACTCATCCAAGTTGTCGATGTGTCTGAAGGCCTGCTGGACACGAATGGCAACCCTTCCTCAAGTCACTTGATGGCGGCAGAGCAATGCGAGGTCGGCAGGACTCTGTGCCCCCTGAAGGCATGTAAGAGTGAACCCAAGCATGCGCTGGTCGTCACGGAGACGGGAAAACATGCCTATCATTCTGAATCTGAGCTGCCCAGTACAACTAGCAGGTACATCACCCCCACCCCCATCACTCAGTATAACTGTCCTCTCCCTCTGTGAGGGTAAGGAGATCCTCACTCTCTCCCATCACTCAGTTTAACTGTCCTCTTTCTCTCTAGATGGGTAGTGTAGTCCTCCCTCTCCCCCATCATTCTGTATAATTGTCCCCTCTCTCTCTGGGTGTGGAGTTTTTTTTCTTACTAGAACAACATGAGCTGTAGTAGTGGTGAATAAAGGAGGGAGAGGATATAGTAAAGGGAGTTTATATAGTCATGTAAGTAAAACAACAGCTCTGCAGGGCCATTTGCCGGTGTTACATGTGTATTCCATCACCGGTGTGATGCTACACTTCCACCGAAACTAGTTAGGCGGCACGACAACACGAAGATACACTTTCGCTTTCAGAGCTCTGACAGTGCAACCATGTTATGCTAAATCCTGAAGCATCATCAGTAGATTGAAATAGTGCTGTGCTGGTTGTGTTCCAGTGTGACTCCGGGGGTGAATCGGGCTGGCCAGCCGCTGCAGACCGGAGTCTGTGCCGTCATGTAAACAACATGTTGCTGGCTGACACCTGTCAGTCATTACAAGTAAGCAACTTCTGCATAACAAATCAAATCACTGAATCAAAACTTTGATCTTTATTCTCACTCATTCTGTGTATTCATGTGTATGCTTGTGTTTTTTTGTGTGTGTCCATCAGTTCAGTGTTTGAGGAGGCAAAAGTGCCATTTCTCATCCAGTTTGATCCAGTTCTGAGCACACAGCGTTTCTCTGGAGGATCCAAAACCACTCTGGACCCGACCGAAGCCAGGGATACAGCCGTGCAGACACACACACACGCACACATGAGCAAAAGCACACACCTGCACACACACAAACACACATAAACACACACAACTACACACACACAAACACAAATAAACACACACACCTACTCACACACACACCCTTCTTTTTGATCTAAACATTATTCTATCCTGTTGTTCCAGAGGAGATATTTACAATTAATGACATATATATGGAAGTGATCATTAATTTGTTTAGTCCTGTGAAGAGGTGTGTGTTCAGGTTGGTGCTGATACACAAACACTGAGAGTGTGTGTGCTTGTGAAGGACGAGGACGTGTCCTGGGCTTTATTAAGCAGAATTAATTCATGCCTGGATTAATTCATCCTTCGTCTGCAGCTGCGGGGGAGGGGGTTATTTTCATACAGATAGATAGAATAAATAATTATACGTTTTTATACACAAATTTAAAGTTATTTTTATTATTTTTTATTATTTTCATCCGAACAGCCTCTGATTTAAAGTGAGGTTTTAGGGATCAGGTTTCCATTCAGCTGTCAATAAAAAAGTCAAGGTGGAGGACAAAAAAACATCATGTCAGATTCACAGTTGTTTATTTTTAGATACACACACGCACAGCAACCGCAGCTCAGGACACACCATCAATTGACCGCAACAGTTTTATTTGTTTATTTATTTTTCTATGTATTTATTGATTCATAGATTAATGTTTGATTGATTTTGTCCACCAATGGCCAAAGTAACAGAAACATTCCACTTTCTCCAGTCACATTAACATTCAAATGTATTCATTTTTCATGTATGACTTATCCACTTTCAAAACTGTATGCAAATTTTAAGCAACATTTGATGTTTCCACCTACCCTAATCATCAACATTAGCTCAAATGTTGTTGGGACCAAAGTGTGTGTAAATAAGGGGTGCACTAGATGCATGTTTAAATTACTACAAACTGATCATATGCATAACCTTCTGTAATACTGGTACTGTAAAGGATGATATCACAAAAACAATATAAAGGGCAGCCTGAGTGTGAATCTATGGGTATCCAAAATACTCACTTAACTTTATTTTTACAGTACTGAGTTACTCTGACTGTACTGAATTACTCTGTACTGAATTACTCTGTACTGAGTTACTCTGATTCTACTGAATAACTTTGACTGCATAGAATTGAACTGTGCTGCTGTATTTATTACTCTGACTGCACTGAGTTACTTTGACTGTACTGAGCTACTCTCAGTAATGAAGGAATGAAATGCCAATCCAGTTTGATTCTTATGACCAACTCTGAAATTTGCGGTGAAATTTGATGGATGGGAGGAGCTCGTCAAAAGCCTGTTTGATGTACATCTGAATGAAAGGTTTATTTATGAGATTTATTTATGATACATTATAATAACAATACACAGTCATGCATATTTATTAAAATTATATCCCACTGTTTATTACTGTCTGCTTTTTATTTTCAGTCTGAGGAACCAAGAATTGACAAGACATTTCTTTAAAAATCTATTACAACATAAATGACCAAAAAGCTTCATTAATTTCTTTTTATTATGGTCTGTCTAGCAGAAGATGACTTAGATGCTAGTCATGTGTTGCTGTAAAGCCTTTAGCATAGTAGTAAGTAGTAGCCCACAATCCACAGCCTGAGTTCAGCAGACTAAATGTAGTTCTTAAATATTCATTTACAGCTTTGAATTACATATTTCACCACTTAAAACAACAGAAGTTGACATTTATACTTTTGGAGATTTATATTTTGTAAAATGTAATTTGTTGGGGATTCCTACAGAGGTCAAAATATCACGGCATGTTAAAAAACTGTACCAAACAAGAAGCTGCGGGGAGCATGAGCGTCCTCTGCTGTCCTGCTCAGTCTTGACACATGGCCAGGTTTGTGGCATTGTTGTTGATGTCAATTACAAGTTTCTGCAACTCCTCCTCCAGCCCAGCCAGCAGGGTGGCATTGTTCTGAAGGTCCTTCGCCCCATTCTGCAGAGAACGCTCCTTATCTGAGAGTGAGAAAGAGAGAGTGAGAGAAAGAGTGTGTGAGAGAAACAGAGAGAGAGAGAGAGAGAGAGAGAGAGAGCGATCAGCTGTCAGTTGCAGTAAAACGAACTGTCTAGCTTTCAGTGTCAGTAGCACTAGCATAAGTATAAAGGCATAAAGTTTATGCTTCTTTTTAATGTAATAATATATTTTATTATGTAAATTAGGATTAAAAACACAATAAACAAATTATTAGATTTCAATTCATCACCCAATGCTGTGAATGCATATTTTGGCGCCACCTGTTTTTCAGCAGGAACATTTTTATCCGATTAAAAATTAAGGCTAAAACTTTAAAGCAGCTTTAATTTATTTATTAATACTTTTCCTGCTTAATCCTTACTAGAATAGCAGGTCTATGTGCACGAGGCAAGGATTTACACTGGAAAGAGCACCAGCACGTCTGTGGACTGTGGCAGAAAACCCACTCCACCAGAACATCAGAACTCCATACAAACAAGGTCAAGACCTTGATTCGAACACTCAACCCTGGCAGTGTGAGAGGGAACAGTGCTAACCACTGCAAAAACAATGGCTTGGAGCTGTACCATACACCTGTTTCCAAACAGCAGATGGAGCTCTGACGCTTTTCTACAGTAGTGGGTGGTCTAAACTGGATCTTATATATTTGACCCCCAGCCCCTGTCTCTGTGCCCCTGTACCTGTCCCTGGCCACTGGCCCGGTACCTGTGAGTCTCTGCAGCATGTCTGTGGTGTCCTGGAGGAGTGTATTGATGTTCTGCTTTAACGCCTGGAGACGAGGCTCTGTCTGATTGGCCTGACTGCTCACGTTAGCATTCCGCTTCAACTCTTCCAGCTTCTTCTCCAGGTCTTCCAGACCCTATAACACACACACACACACACACACACACACACACACACACACACACACACACACACACACACACACACACACA
>JBBKCR010194311.1:0-13380 GCA_037577295.1 Ladigesia roloffi | reverse complement strand
AAAGAGGAGCTGGAGAAGAGAGAAGAGCCCATGAGTGTGTGTGTGTGTGTGTGTGTGTGTGTGTGTGAGCAAGAGAGAGAGAGAGAGAGAGAGAAAGAGAGAGTATGTGTGTGTGTGTGAATGCAAGTTAGTAGGTTCAGCTCAGAATAACTTGAACCTATAAAAGTCTTAACCAGCCAAGAATATAATTAATAAAATATTCTTTTAAATATTATGATTAATCTAAATATTGTATCATTCTGCCACAACAATAAAACCACTGACAGGTGAAGTAAAGAATGCTGATGATCTGGTTACAGAGTCATCTGTGGGGTTGGAAATAGAAGGCAGTAAGTGAACTTCATGTTGATGTGTTTGAAACTACCAAAATCGTTAAGGATCTGAGACACTTTGACATCAGCCAATCAGTGATGGCTTTACACCTACCCTAATATACTGTGTACAGTACCAACCAACAGATGTCCAATGAAGGACAACTGGTGAACTGGTGACATTACAATAGGCATGTGAACATCAGAACCATATCATGAACAATTAAAGAAAGTATTTTAATAAATTAATTTTCATTTCCATCAAGTGGACGGCTGGGTGCATGTTAGTAGCTAAGCATCCCCCACTTTCAAAGGACATAGGACATCAAAATAAAAAAGAAAATTGTCCAAATCATTTATTTGCTGCAAATGAGAAGCTGATTATTTTGGATGTCTGTACATCATATTTCTCTCTCACAACGTGAGCTCTGTTTATTGGAACAAAATGTGATTTGGCTTATTTACCTCCAAGTGTGTGTAACTCTGGGCAAATCATATAATAGTTCCATTTAAGTTTTATTATAAAGGATATTAGGACGCATAACAGTAGATGAAAACAGGCAGAAGAAGGTCGATTCCTTTTTGAGTCAAACCGTGGACAGATTATGAAATCCAAAAGTTTGGTAATTATTAAGTAAGCAATAATTGGTGAGTTCGAGCAGCAGAAAATATTGCATGTTGGGGGTGGTGATGTTCTTGCTGTTTTTCTTAGTACTAAACATCTATCAATACTTCAACAGCAGAACACGCTGGAGAATTGAATGTATTATGGTGTGGCCTCACTCTGTAAATTAAAATCTGATATTACTATTGATGTAAAGGACATGTTGGAATGCAGAAATTTAAGATACTCGCCTCCCTCTCCAACCTAGATCCCGATTAGTCAGCCCTTTAAGATATGCTATTATATAAACATGCAAATGTCCTTAGACTTCATTTCTTGAAAGTTTGCTTTTAATCTTCTTGTTGATGCAAAATGACCATTTATGTCTGTCAAACTGTCTTGACTACTCAATTGATTTAATAAAAGGAATGAGAAAAATATTCTACTGTGACTGGATGTAAAGTCCCTAAAGATACAAGATGCCTAGATAAATATGTTCCAACCACTCAGCATTCAGCACCACCAGTATACTGATCACTGGGCAGATGTTCAGGATTTAAGTTATATGTGCTTGCTATGCCTGAATTATTCATATGTAGGTCACCATGTGACATAAAAAATAAAAACATTCCTGGTCAGGTTCAGGAACTGGAGAACTGTTCAAGACCTCTTTAAACATACAAGAAATTCTGGCACTCTGAAGAAATTAGGGTTGGCTCAAGACTTTAGTACAGTATTAGATATAGTAAACCTATCACCCTTATGCCTCTAGGTTTGCAGGGACAGTGTCTGCAGTCTCCTTTGGTTGTTTGTTTATTAGTTTGCTTGTTTGTTTTAAATGCTGATTGCCACAAGCACTCACAGAGTGCATTCCATTATCTCAGGCATTCAGCGACCCAGATGCACGTAGTTTGGGGGTTTGCTGACCTTTTCCCACTTCCTTAACAAATACCAAGGCCGTGTGGTGCAGCAGGGGCCACTAAACCCTGCCACATGTCACAGATTCAACACACCTCACAGAGTGCAGCAGAAACACAGATAATGTCATTTCCGCAGCCTCTCTCAGTATGCAAACCTTTGCTGTCACTTTAACCCGAGCCCAGTAGGCTTAAACCTTATTTACCTAAAGGCTGAACCATTACTTCTGATTTATTAGACTGGAGCATTAAAGGATTATGTTAGACGGATCATTTCTGAGTACACTCTGGATTCCTTTCTATTGCTCATCTGCTCTTTTTTAGACCTTTTTGACCACAATAGACCATAAAAACCAGAATTCAATGTCAAATTGAATTTGAGTTGATGTCCAATTCAGTTAATTGTGTGAAAACAATAACAATTCATGGTTTGTGGTTTGAAGAAACTTAGTCCTAAATATAACCTCAGTAGCCAAAAGGCTCTTTTTGTTCTATTAGTTCTGTTAGATGTTCCAAATTTCTCAGTTTGTGGTGAAAAACAAGAAACTTAATTGTGAGGACCAGCTAAATTATCATTTAAAAAATCATTTAAATAATCAAATAATCATTTTCAGAAAATTTGATCCCTAAAAAAAGCTATAAAATAATCTTAATATATACACACAAATCAAGTCAAGTAGATGTTTGTCATTTTATCATGTAGACAGTAGATATTGAATGAAACATTAAACTAGGACGAAGGTGGAACAAAAAAACCTAAAACAGAAACAACAGAAGTGCAGGCAGAGTGTAAAAATTTGAGCAACAGTACATTTAATCTTTAGGAAAACATACAGTGCAATTGACAGGAACACTATTAATTTGCAATAGCCCAAAATATGTACATAGGTGTCACATCAGGGGGTGCATGGGAATGAGGCGAGGTGCAGAGTGCAGGTTCGTTAGATGGTTTTTAATTGCAGACACAGACTCTTCACAAAAACAAAAAGGCATGCGGGCCTAACTGAAATCACCACACATAAGAGACATAAGGGAAGGATACCATGCAGGAGACATGAGGTAGAGTGAGGAGGGAGGAGGGGCAGGTGGAGGCACATAACACCAAAAAAAATAATTCCTGTGGACTCCAGGGTACCACACATCCTCCCCCCCATAGGTGTTGGCGCACTTGTCGCCCTGCGGCCGGGTCGGACCATGTGACCCCCCTACATCCACTTCGTGGACCTCTGCAGAGCTGCGTACATCCAACCACTCCGAGGCAAAGGGCTGGAGATCTGTGGTGTCTCCACAGATTCCTTCTGCAGAGCGCCAATCAATCCAGCCAGCCCCAAGGATGGCTAGAGTTCAGCGAATATCAACGCTGAAGCTCCCAGAACACCAACAGTGGAGAAAACGAATAGGCTGCAGACCGTGCAGCAGTGGGACCGCAGGACCCGGCAATAGTGAGATCCTGAGCAGCAGCGCCGTGACCAGCCGCAGAGCCGAAAGAGCACCTTGAGGTGCTCAGAGCGGGCTCTGTCTCTGAAGGACCTTTCCTCCAGAAACACTCTATAGCCAACTGTCCCTGCACTGGTATGGGCTGGCTCAGGCTCTTCCAGACCACCGATGACGACCACCACAACTCCGGAACCCTAAACCTGGGAGTCCGTGCAAGAACCTGCAGTGCCTCTTCTGGTTGGGCGATGCAATCTGTCACATCGGGGGGTGTACGGGAGTGAGGCGAGGTGCAGAGTACAGGTTCTTTAGATCATTTTTAATTGCAGACACAGACTTTTCACACAAACAAAACTTAAAACAAAAAGGCACAAGGGCCTAACTGAAATCACCACATATAAGAGACATAAGGGAAGGATACCCTGCAGGAGACGTGAGGTAGAGTGAGGGTTGCTTCGCCAATGAACTAAGAATTCTAAAGAACTTAAATATAAAACACACACTAACAAGAACCAATCAAAACCCCTATTCTCTCAAACTAAACCGGTGAACACAGTGACCTCAGACAAACATACGCACTCCAAAATATATCAAAATAAAAGTCCCATAACTAATCCTCCGCCACAACAATAGGCACAATTCAAAACTCACATACACACAGTTCCCAGCATATGTGATAAAAAAAACCTCCCAATACAACAGAATATCTCAGCTGGCCTGAAAAGCCTCATTACGATGGGCATTGGAACCTCTTCAAAATCGCAGACTCTGCACATGCGCAACACCCCTACCTTTTTACCCAGACAGTGACCATGACTTTGCACAGGCACCAATCCCTGACCCCCAAAAGGACAGAGACTTTTCATATGCACAGCAAGTTGATTATAAATCAGTAAAAGGTGCTAGAGCTAATGAGAAACCTCTCTGCCTACTAAAGAGCAAGCTAAACAGCAAGCTAGCGAGCTTCGAAGGTCGCCTGTCCCTGCTAGAGACATTCGAGAATCTCTCGATTTAGCAAGCAGCAGGTAGAAGCACTCACATCAGAAAATGCAAACACTGTTTTAGGCCTACAGAGGTGAAGTGTAAGGGATAACCTGGTCTTTGCTGGCATCCAAGAGGAGATGGAAGAAGCCCCTGAAACCACCATTAATAAAATCATGTTCCACTGGGTTCATCGACTGGGAGGAAGAAGACCAGAAGACTGCAGACCTAGACCTATTGTGGCCAAATTTGAACAATTCAAGCAAAAGGAGCTTGTAAAAGGCAGGGGTAGGGAACTGAAAGGAACTAACTTCAGCATTAAAGACCAGTCCCGCTTCCCATCAGGAAACGTCTGATCAATCAAGGTTTGCATGCTATCATCACTGTAGACATGCTTTACGTCAACTGGCAACTATATCATGATCAGGAAACGCCTTCCCCACAGCTCTACTATGTGAAGATCAGGTAATATACATACCATTTCTCTATCTCGCTCTCTCTCTTTTTTCACTAAAGCTAGTCCTCATTAAAACACTATACACTTGTCTCAACAGTTTAACAAAAGTATAATTGTGCAAAATCTTTACAACTTTACAACAAGCGACCAGTATGATGTATTTATTTTTTTGGGATTGCTAAGGTATAAAATCTGATTGCTATGGTGTCAGAGTATGTCGTTAATTCGTTTTTAGGCAGTATGTGGGACCCGAGTGTAAGGCCATGAGGAGTTTCAGGATTTTTTTCGAAAAACATTATCTCTTCATTTTCTTCCAAAAATCCTAATTACTAACAATAAAGCCTGAGCTCATAAAAAGAGGTAAAAAAACGAAACTAAACTAAACGTCTTGTGCTTTGTTTAGTGGTTCAGTTACTGCGGGACATTTCATGTATAAAGCTGTCCTATACGCGGATGTTTATTTGTGTGCCTTGGAGAACACACAGAACACTTTACACAAACCTGTTTGTACTTTAAAAGTGTAGCAGTTTGGGCCATCCACTTTGCCTTGAGTGGAGTTAATTTGTGGGTGGACCCTCAGTGGTATTATATATAGGCATGAGTGAGACACCTAAGTGTCCCTTTGTTACCTTCTCCCTTTACGGCCAGTGTTTGGTGGTGGTGTCTCAACCACTCAACCAGCACCAGGGCCTGCTGTGGGTTGAGTGCTTATGTACTGTATCCTGGTTGTAAGGTAGGTCAGCCTTAGTTTTAGAGGATCTGTATTAATTTTATTTTGCTGGTTTGTTAGTTGCTGCTGGTGCTTGGGCTCCATAGCTGTTTCTGTGTCTCCACCCTTTTAAGCCTGTCCTAGGTATGAAGCTTGTGGGTTTCCGTGTTTATGGTGGATGGTTTGGTGAAGTGTTTGTTGGCACTTGTTTTCCTGTCCCTTGTTTGTGTAGTAAACCTGGAAACTCTGGTAATTCAGAGCAACACCTTCCCCTGTCTCTTCATTCCATTCATCAAGAAGGAGGTAGGATGTATTGTTGCTGGTGAGCATTTGCACTGTAGCCTATTTGCTAATTTTATTTCATATTTCTATAGAGCTGCATGGAGTGAGACTGATTCTTTCCGTAGCCTCACATCTGCTGGGCCTATTTCAAAGATGGCCATCTTAGGCCCCTGATGCTGCTACTGTTTTGTTTAGTCTGATAATGTTTTATTTTAATCTGCTTTGTTTTGTTTGATACTGTTTTGCCTAGTTTCATTCTGTTTTGTTTGTTTGTGCCCTCTTTTGTTTGATTGTGTTTGTCTTACATTGGATTTGATTTGTGGTAAATCATTTTCTTTAGTTATTGTTTTGTTTTGCAGTTATTATATTTTGTTTTTACTCTGAGAAGCTACTGAGCGTCTTTGAATCATCACTTCAGTTCGCTGTGACCGAGTATTTTCAAAGGCAGGAGAAATTGTTTCAAAGAAAAGAAACGGACACCAAAAGGCGGTGGAACAGAAAGTCTTTTTAAATTTACATAAGTTACACCAAGTGTTCCACCTCCATGTAGTACACAAGCGTTTGCATATTCATCGAAAACACATTAAAAACACTTCAAAAGCACTATATGAATTAATGTTGATTTAATGTTTAATGTCATAACATGCTAAAAGTAATATAAGTGAAAGAAATATCACCATACGGTCATGATATTCAAGCACACGTAGGGACAGGCTGGATAATCTAGTGGTTATGGCATTTACCCTGCAGGCAGAGGACTGGGGTTCAAATCCCAGCTGCTCACCGTCCCTCACCTTCATTTGGTGGATGTGTTAAATACAGAGAAATCGCTTCACTGTGAAATATAACTGCAATTGGGCTTCAGTTCTTCTTATGAACGTTAAGTTGCGTTCATTAACATATATACAAAACATCACAATGTATTTGCAGCCTGGTATTAGGCTTAAAAATGAAGCTAGTGCTTGAAAATGTTGTCCATATTCAAACCACATAGCATGCAGTGTGTGTGCACAGTCACATTTTTATTTTTCTTGTGTTGACAAGTAGGTGGTCCCACTGTGCATTTGAAGCCTCGATAAATTAATCACTTTTCAACACATTTGGCAGGAAGGGTTCAAAGTGTTATAAAGCTTAATCTCGCCATCACTAGTTTCAACAGACAAATCTGGCCAAACAGAAACAAAATTAAACTGACCTAACACAGACAAATAACGCGACCTAACACCTAAATGACACACCTGGGAATATATAATAAACAAGGGGTAACTTAAACAAACACAGTCGTAAAACAACAGCACAGCATAATCTGGTTTGTTAACAAACTAAACTTCAAAGAAGAAAATCAAACCATTAAACCTAAACTCAAATGTTATAAAGACAACTTCTTTGCTTTTTTCTAAAGCAAAGCAAACACACATTCCCCCCTTCAGCAGGAAGTGGTGGTACAGCCCAATTATCCCTTTTGCACCATCCCTGGCCACCATCCTTTGTTTCACAGCTCCCAGGATGATTGCAGGTTAGAAACAAACAAAGAGACGGGTGTCTACCTTTTTCTCCATGACTAAGACGAGATGATGACGAGACGGCAACAGTGTCCAAAAATGCTGACTAAGACTAAAATAACATGCATTATTGTTGACGAAAAAAGACAAGACTAAAATGATAAAATCTCTCCACAATTTTGTCTACAATCATCTCTACTTTTTTCATCATGAGATAGAATATTAAACTTTTACGCCTTCAAAATATTGCGAATGAGTTCATGCTGCTGCTGCCTGTCTGTGGAGCAACAACACAGTAGCAAACAGCAGAGATTTCTGCCAAACTTGAGTGCGCGCCGACGAAATGCTAGGTAGAAGGAAGAGGTTCCATATTTGGTCGCATTTTACTTACAATGACATTGAGAAAAAGTCAGAATGTGTCATTATAACTGACAGGAAGTACTGTGGACATAAAATATCAGGGAAGAACGCCACCAACCTGAAGCGTCAGCTAAAGGCTAACCACCCACACATTAAGGTAAGTTGACTTTAATGAACGTCTCATATACTCATGTTGATTTTATGAATCTACACTGTAACTTTAATTATTCCAGTTAGCTACGGTGTTGTGGGAAATATATTATGCAGGTTTTATTTTATAGGCATTATACCAGACTTGCTAGTTGGCTATGAAGTTGTGGCGTGGATAAAAAAGAATGACAAAGCTAATGTCGAGACTAAAATGACGAGACCTTTAGTGGACTAAAACTTGACTAAGATATCTTGAGTTTTCTTTTGAGGAAAACTAGACTAAAACGATGAGACTTTTAGTCGACTAAAACTAAACTGAAAAAAATTATATTTCAATGACTAAATATGACTAAGACTAAAATGCACATTTCGTCACAAGACTAAGACTAAGACGAAATTAAAAATGGGTGACAAAATTAACACTACTTTAAGAGCTGCTAGAAGCCAGCATCATCCTCGAATCTGAATCACCATTTGGTTCGCCCATAGTTGTAGTCCAGAAGAAGGATGGTACAGTGCGGTTATGCATTGACTTCCGGAAGCTCAACTCTCAGACGATCAAGCTATGCTTTACCAAACCTAGAGGAGGCTTTTTCCACACTGACAGACTCAAAATGGTTATCTGTTTTTTACAAAATTGAGATGGAAGGAGCAGATAAAAATAACACAGCATTTGTCTGCCTGCTGGGATTCTGGGAATTCAACAGAATGCCACAGGGGTTCACTAATGCACCGAGCACCTTCCAAAGACTAATGGAACGGCGCATGGGAGACTTGAACAGAAAACAAGTACTAGTGTTCATTGACGATTTCATTGTTTGTTCCAAGACTCTGGAAGAGCATGAATCTCTGCTGTTGCAGGTTCTCAACTGACTTAAGGGTTGAAGTTGTCCTGCAAAAGTTGAAGCCCTAAGGACATGGCCAAGGCCAACTAAATTAAAGGAATTGAGGTCCTTTTTAGGTTTTGCTGGGTGTTACCGGAAATTTATCTGTGATTACTCCAAGATCATTAAGCCTCTCACAGACCCTACAGTGGGATGTCCTCAGCTCCAGAAGAGTGGTAGTAAGAAGCAGAAGGATGGAGAGTATTTTAATCCCAAAGAAGGGTTTTGTGTTAGGTGGACTCCAAAGTGTCAAGAGGCTTTTGATTCCTTAATCGGCAAGCTTACATTTGCGCCCGTTTTGGGCTTTGCTGACACCATGTGCTCCATGCTGATGCCAGCAGCACCGGGCTGGCAAGAGAGGCAGATGAGAGTCATAGCCTTTGCCAGTAGAGGATTAACTAAGGGTGAAAGTCTGTACCCTGCACACAAATTAGAGTTTCTAACCATCCTTAGCTCATCATGAAGATGCTCTTACAAGTCAGTTCCAACATGAGGGTGATCATGGTCTCCCAGATCTCCCTCATCTCTCAGAAGTTGCCTTGGCAAGACAGCAGAGAAAAGATCTGGAAATGAATGTAGTTACTAAATGGGTGGAGAACGGAGTAAATCATGTAGCCTGAGGGGTCACTCAACTGGCTAGGGTTTGCGTTTGAAGGAGGCCAACCGGCTCGAGTTGAGAGGTGGAGTATTGCATTGGAAGTGGCCGGAGGGTGGAACCTCTCAATATCAGTTGGCATTGCCCACCACATTGAGAGACAGGGTATTACAGAGCCTCCATGATGATATGGGTCATCCAGGTATTGAAAGGACCCTAGATTTAGCTAGATCAAGGTTATTTTGGCCCAAAATGTCACAGGCAGTGAATGATAGGATCAAGACTTGTGAATGCTGTATTCGTAGAAAAACTCCCCCAGACAGAGCGGCTCCTTTAGGGAATATCCAAACCAACAGGCCCTTCGAGTTGGTTTGCGTAAACTTTATGTCCCTGGAACCAGACCAAAGCAATACCAAAAACATATTAGTTACCACGGACCACTTTACAAAGTATGTAGTTGCGGTACCAACTCGTAACCAGACAGCCCAAACTGTTGCTAAGAGCCTGTGGGACAATTTCTTGGTACACTACAGGTTTCCAGAGAACCTGCATAGTGACCAAGGTGCAGACTTTGAGTCTCGCACAATAAAGGAGCTGTGTAAAGTTGCAGGAATTCACAAAGTAAGGACTACACCATATCACCCAAGGGGTAACCCAGTGGAACGGTTTAACCGTACACAGCTTCAGATGCTAGAGACTCTGGAAAATGAAAAGAAGTCTAGATGGATAGAGTTTGTGAAGCCTCCAGAGCAAACCTACAACTGCACTCACAATGACACCACTGGGCTTTGGCCTACCAGCAGACACCTCCATCAAATCCCACTCCCAATATGTACAAGATCTAAAGAATCAGTTGCGTGAGTTATGAAGTGGCAACTAAAAGTACAGAGAAGGTGGCAGAATGTAACAAATGGAGATTCAACAAATGTGTGTTTGCTTCAACTCTGGAAGAGGGTGATTGCGTTCTTGTGAGGAATGTGCGACTTAGGGGTAAGCAAAAGCTGTCTGACAAATGGGAACAAGATGTTTATGTGGTTATCAGGAAAGTCCAGGATTTACCCGTATACACTGTGCAACCAGATGGAAAAAAGTGCTCTCTTTGCACAATGCACCGTGATTTGTTGCTGCCCTGCGGGTTTTGCAACCAAGCAAATCTGAAATCCCACTCAAACAGAGAGTAGTCAGGAAGCCTAGAAACAGAGCTTCTCCTAGTGATGAGGAAGTGCAAGAGTCAGAGTCCGTTTCTGAATGCTCAGACTCTGAGGATGAGTGGATTCCGTGTTATGCACCTGGAAGGACTTTGGGCTCTGAAACCCAAATTATTACGCACCACTTACCTAGAGAAAGCGAAGTTGATCCAGAGAACAGGCTAGCTCAGGAAATTGCGGAGAGTAATCCAGAAGAACCTGTGAAAGAACGCTTACCTGAATGGAAACCTGTGGAAGAAAACTTGGAGGAGTCAGTATGAATGGAAACCAGTGAGGATGAACCTGAATCACAATGCACAGCACTGGATGCTTTTGCGGAGCAAAGACCAGAACCAAGGTAATCCCATGAGCCCTTGAGTGAATTCCCTACACAAATGGTTGAAACTACTCTAGTCAATTTGGAACCTCAAATGGAAGATGGAAACATGGCCACAGATGAAATGAGTCGCACTGAAACTGAAGACAGTGTTGCCCCTAGATGTTCACAGAGAGAGAGATGGCCCCCTAAAGTGTTTGAGTATCCCCAGTTAGGCAATCCACTAACCTTAGTGATTCAGTCCTTGTTGCAGGGTCTAAACGAAGCATTTAGTTGCCACTCCAGTACTTCATGTGTAGGTGCAAAGGGACATGTGCACATTCTAAGGGGGGAGGGTGTAACCCAGGTCACTAGCCCTCATCCCACAAAAAAAAGAGGGAAATATTGTTGTATCTGTACCTAAATATACATACATTGTTTTATTTAGTTTATGAGGAACTGAGTATTGGTACGGGAGTAGTAGAAAATGTAGAAGTAGTAGAAAAAACTGAGTATATATATATATATACAAAATAACTGAATGTAGCTCCACCCACCATCACACGCACGCAAGCTGGGGCATGCTTTTTCATCTCCTTGGGGAGAAGGAATGGCAGATAGAGCAGAGTTTCATCTCTTTGTGCGGTCCTGCTGTGGAAACGAATTGAGAGAGAGGATAATTGAGGAGCTGTGCGAATTTGTCTGATGAAACTCATTTAGAACAGCTTTCATGTAGTGCACGAGGGATTTCTTTTATTTAATTTTGATCATTCCTTGGTGAGTTTATGATTTATTTCATATTCTTAATGGGGTTAATATTACTTATTTTTGGGGATTTACTGCGTTTAAGTAATGCTGTGGGAATATGTTTTGGAGAGAAATGTTTGAAAGACCAGTGAAGACCAGAGGTGAAATATGGGTATATCTGTTTGCTAAATTGATGATTTATTGTTTTAAAAGCATTTAAGCCATTTTGGGTGACACGTGTGACATTCTGTGAAGTAACTTACATGGACCTTTATGCTAAATATGCAGTCCTATGTGTTATTGGTTATAAGCTAAGTGTACTGACATTGCTTGAATGTATTACCCTTTACTGTTAGTGTATGTTAAGAAAGTGAGGAAAACATGTACATGTAAATATTAAAGTCTGTGTATTACTGTGTTTACAAGTTTAGTGTTCAATGGATGATTTGAACCTTTTAAGCAGGGAAAATTTGTGATTAATTTTGCTTTTACCTTGTTTTGCAAGGTTGGGTTATTGAGACCCTGTACCTGGACCTACCTGTGAAATTGGATGAGGAGTTTCCTGGATTTCTTGACACGTGTGTTGATTCTGCTATCCGCAAGGAGCATAAGGCTGGCAGGATCTGGCAAGGCAGACCACTTTCCCGACTTCGCACAATCATAGTAGAGCATCGAATTGGTAGAATCATTTTGTGTTTTACACTTTCCCTGGACATAAACTTTTATATATATATATTTCTGCGGTGGGAAAGGATCAAATTAGACCAAAATTCCTTGGGAAAAAAACCCCCCAAAGTTTTCTTTATACTGTTCATGTTGTAATTTTATTTGTTTACTGCATGAAATCAAATACAGATAAGAGGGATTTTTTCCTCCCAGTAAATACAAATTGGTGTGGTAGTCATTTCCCTTGTTACGCTGCAACACTGGCTCCTGATTCAAAGATGGATCCAGAATAAAGCCGCCCTGACAGACAAGACAATTCCACAGGAGCATAGCCCTCCCTGACAGTGTAGACCAGACAACCGCTCACTATCTGGGGGGCAGGAGGAGCAGGGGCCTATGGAGGCAATGGTGAATAAAACACACCCTGTCACTTACATGGACCTCTGGTTCCTGATGTTATAACATTGGAGGATGGAAACTATTGCATACCTCAAAAGGACTGAGTTCCATTTCCAAAGAGACTTGCAGATTGTGAAAAAGCTTAGCCCAAATGAGGTAGTGGGACCTGGAGTGCTGCCAATCCATGACAAAACATCTTAGAATGTTGTCCAGCTGTTGAATGATCCGTTCTGTCTGACCGTTCTTCTGAGAGTTGCATCCGGATGGTGGGCTACTAGACAAAATCAGATGGCAGAGGGCCTGCCAGAAGTTGGCTGTGAACTGGGGCTCCCTGTCGGAGATGATGTAGGGGAACCTATGCAAACGGAGTACATGCTCAATGATTATCTCCACGGTGCCCAGCCTTAGAGAACCGATCCACAATGGCTGAAATGGGGTCACAGGGGGATCACAAAGGTTATCAGGCTGCAGGAGTATTAGAACTAAATACAATAGAAAAAACCGATGTACTCACGGCCCTTAAGAGATGAGTTAGAGCCGGGTGTCAGCTGAGTAGTGACTACACCCATAACTTGCCCTTTTACACCATGTCATTTCCGGTGCCTTTTGCGCGTAAAGAGACCCTTGTGTGTCACACTCTAGCCAACCAAGGACTACTGAAGAACTTTTATCAGTCAGAGCAGCTGCTGCAGAACTTGACTGGATCTCCACGACCAAGGTTGGTGACCACTATTCTATGGAATGACTCTGAATAATCCATTTTAAAACTCACCCGAATACAAAAATTCTGTTCAAATACCATATTCTGTCCGAATACCATAAGGCACGTTATTTGTACCTTTCCGAATACTGTATACTTCTGAATACTCCCCTACGATA
>JBBKCR010194302.1:0-13380 GCA_037577295.1 Ladigesia roloffi | reverse complement strand
CAACTGTCATATACTGTAACCTAATTCATAGGTTTGGTTCAGTCAGTGATAAAAATGTCATGACCAATGTAGCCTAAACTACAGGCTTATATTCAATAATAAACGATTTTAAAAAAAGCTTCTTGTAAGTCTGTATGTATGTGCGATTAAATGCGAATAATTGAATTAATTAATCACCACACCATGTAATTAATTTGATTAAAAATTCGCTTGACAACACTAATTTATATATATATTTGTATAACTAATATGTTTTCTTTGGACAATATTACACTTTACACGTCATCTCAGTATAGAGATGGTGATGTGCAGTTTTGCGCTTAAACATGCCTCAGGTACCTTTAGAAATTAGTGCAGAATAATTGTTTCTTTTTAACAAGACAAAGAGTATAAATATGTAGTAATATAAAAAAATTTGATAATTAAAATGTATAAACAATATAAGTATGTAAAAATATGTTTATATTTTAAAAACAACAAACAAAAACATTTATATTTAGCAAATAAATCTGGGCTGGAGTGTCCTGTACACTTCGGTAATTCCCTCTTCAAACCCTCCCACTAAACCTGTGGGTTAACAGGTGAGCGTAATCATGTGGATTTGAGCAGAAACATCACCAAACTGTACTGGACTCCTGAACTTGCACACCTCTGGTCTATGTTTTATTTTATTTTTACCCCAGTTGTATCATTTCCCTAATCACAAGCAGGTGGATAAAGTATAATGGCCTCAAGGCCTGTGTTATGTAATTCTATCCTCCTGTCCTAAAGGGGCACTGTGGGTAAAACACTTGCCTCTGACTCTGTCTACAAAGTTGCTGAATACATTTTTGGGGGGACTATTTTGTTCCTGTATGTATCCCTCAATGAACGGATTTTGTTTTATGCTAAAATCTTCTCAGAACTCTGACAAAACAACATCAGGCGGTGCATTCATAACCATTTTAAGGAATAAAGTTCTGTGAGGAGCTTTAAGAGAATTTATACACTGTATTAGAAAAACAAGAAAAAATATTTGTACATATTTTTGTGGCCGATTCTGAGTACTTTACAGTAAATCAGGCAACTGATGATGGTTCTGGGGAGATTTATGAACTTTATCTCACACTGTGTTACCTAAATGAACACATAAATATCAATTCCAGTTCTTTTTTTTATTAACATTGCAATAGACTGGACTATAAAATAAAATTTAGATTCGACATAGGCTGTTCATCTCAAAATATTATACTATATAACCAGCCATCCAACAGACAATGAACTGGACTATAAATGAAAACAGACAGAAGCCTCTAAACAGATCAGAAACCTGTCAGCTGTGCATGTGTCCAGTAGTAATAACTCAGTATGTGTTACATCAGCATATCATTGGGTTTCTTGACATAAACACTCATTTTTGCTCTTGATTGTTGTTAACAGAGGGGTGTTTATTAGACTTCCCACTGGATATCAGAAACATTTTAAAAAGCCAAATTGTCTCTGCATTGACGGCATGCCTGTAGGTATCAGACTAATCTTCTGAATGATTTTTGCTTCTGACTCTGGACAGATAAAGGCAATAAAATACCTGTGTTATCTTAAATGATGATCTACTGTGTTGACATCATTCATGATAACACACTTCCACTATTGTCCTATTGCTTGTTACTGTAAACTAAAACTGTGAAGAGCAATAGTATGCAGCAGATGCTGGAATGCAGTAGATGTCCAATGATAAAGTATAATAGCCTCAAACCCTTTGTGTTGTAATTCTACCCTCCTGTCCTAAAGGGGCGCTGTGTTGAGTCTTTTCTCCAGAAATAAAGCCGCCTCCTCTAGACTGAACATTTTGTAAATATGCTATATAGCCAAAAACATGAGGACACATATGTTTTTCTGGGCCCCTTCCATCTTAATGGAGCCTTTTCTGTTCCGGCAGGACTGTGTCCGAGTGCACAAAACAGCTCCATAAAGACGTGACTGGAGGAGTTCAGTGTGGAAGAACTTGACTGGTCCACACAGAGCCCTGACCTCAACTCCATCCAGCACCTTTGAGATGAGCTGAAATGGAGATTGTGATCCAGACCTCCCTTGACCAACATCAATGTCTGAACTCATAAATGCTACAGAATGAATGAGCAAATTCCCACAGAAACTCTAACATATTGTGGAAAGTCTTCCAAGAATATTGGAAGCTGTTATAACAGCAAATGGGGGACTAGTTCCTGTTGATTTAATGGTGTAGTGTTCTAATAATTTTGTCCACATAATCTATTTTTGTATAGTTCTTATTGGGAAAAATGGGACACATTTTTCTCTTTTTCTTTTATACAGATTTTTGGTGCTGAGCTCGACAAATTTAACTAGGATTAATGAAGAAGAAAGCCAGACAGCTGAGGTCTATGTGTACATTAGGGGTGTGCAGAGCGGCACACATCTGTATTTGCACTTGTTAAAAGGGAAAATTATTCGTATTTGTATTCGGGTAAAATTCATAATGCAGCACGCATACAACGTCAGAATCTCCTCCTGAACTTAAGCGTGTGATGGGGGGAGGGGAAGGGGCGGGGAGGCGGAATATCTAAAAGTGAAAGTGATCCATCGGTCACACGTGAACTCACCACTGCACACAGTGTGAACAGCACCAAATTCCATCTGCATTTAAACACATTTACCAAGTGAAGCCGTGGGCAGCCATGAATTCTGCACCCGTGTGGAGAAGTGTGTGGAGACGGTCTTGAGGAGCAGTGTGTGGGGAGTGTACCGAGAAGCGGTGTGTGGGAACGGTACTTACTCAGGGTACCTCAGATGTTCCTGCAGTCTGGAGGATCGACCCACGACTTTCTGATCGGAGGGCGAGTCCCTAACCAGGCGAGTGTGTAATGGAGGGAGGGAGCGGGGGGCGTCCCGAATACAAATATATTTTAAGTATTTGTCCGAATACGGTATTCATAAAAAACACGTTATTTGTGCCAATCCACATACCGTATTTGTATTTGTCTCCACCCCTAATGTACATGTGTGTGGGGGGTTTGTGTGTCACTGGGTATTTTTGATAAAAATTAAAAGGCAACACTGGTGTCTTTGGTGGTGTGGTCACTCTCTCTTAGATCCTGGTAACGCTTTCCTGCTGTGCTGTTTAGTTTGAGGTTGGTTACAAAAGAATCAAAAGACTCAAACTCACCAGGGTTCTTTGGGGCCTCGGAGGTTGCTTTCGTGGGCTCCTCGTCCCAGATGAGGCGAGATTTGTGTTTTTTCGCAGGAGACGTGGAGTTGGGAGGAGGTTTTGGAGCTGTGGGAGGGGCAGTGATGGATGCAGCTTTGTTGGTGGTCGATGGATGTGTGGTGACGGTGGTGGTGTTCATCAAGGTAACGGACGCTGTGGAGCTGGTCGTAGTCGTGTCCTCGGTTTTCTGCGTGTCCGGTTGCGGCTGCAGGGTCGCAGTGGTCGTTCTGTCCAGAGGAACATCTGGTGTGTTGATGTCCTGAGAGCTGGTGCTGGGTTTGGGTTCTGGAGACGCGGTGGCTGAGGTTAACGGGCCTGAGGCCGGAGTGGAAGCCACATGCTGCTGCTTGGAGATCTGGTCTTCTATTATTAAATCCACTGAACCATCACCACTCAGGACATCGTCTACCACTGCTGTGGCAGGGTGTGTGTGTGAGGGGGGTTAAAAGAGGACAGAAGGACTTAATGTGGTACAAAACTGTTTCCACCCCAACGCTTACAAATTTAATTTCAAGTTCAAGGTGTCTTGGTCATCCATTCACATACAGTATAGAACTGAACAAAATTGCATTTCTTACAGTCCCAGGTGCACAACAAACACACAACATACAACATGAGAACAAAAAGCAAAACAAGACAGTGTCTCTGTAGCAGGTATCAGTGCAAAATGAGACAGTATAACAAGTATCGGTGTAGGAGGACCAGTGGGAGATATATACTGAGGTAGAAAGAAAGGAGTAGATTTATATTAAGGTAAAAAGCAACAGATATGTATTGAGGTAGCATAGTGCAGTGCAAAGACACTAAGGATGTGTAAGAAGTATACTGTATAGCTCATTCATATCATACAGCACATTTGCACATATAAAACACTATAGTACATTCCGGTATTATGCACAATTTTTAGATGTTAATAATATACATTTTAGATGCATACGCTTTATATAACATCTTTGTATTTTGTGTGTCTTTTGTACTTTTAACAACTGGAGTCACGTTGTGTCATCTTACTGTATAATAGTTTTTTAATAGCTTTTAACTTTTTGACTATGTTGTTACACTTTTTCATTTGACATATACTGTTACATATAATGTTAAAATATGTATTTTATCTGAGCAAATTAAAGAAAGGCATAATTTTGTCTGCACTAACCTGTCCTCTCCTGAATTCTGATGTATTTTCCATCTGCTCTCTAAAAGAGACTCTAGAATACCAGATTAAATCTTCCCGAACTGACCCAAACTGACTTCTCCTGTTGGGCTCAAGGGTAATTTTCCAAATCCAAGCTCCAGAATGTGTGGATATGGAAAATGACATCCTAACCCATCACAGTCAGTTTCCATCAGGTAGCAGAAAGATAATCCAAACTCTTTTAAAAGAGACTCATGTGCAAGGTAAGACTCACCGTTCTGTTCTCCATCCTCGTCCTCCTCGGTTTGAGCCTTATAGAAGGTCACACTCCTGATGCTCATCCCATTAGATCCCATTTTAGTCTTTGTGGGTTTCTTCTCCTCCAGACCTTCAGAGTGGCTCCTCTTCAACATCGGCCTGCTGGAGCCCTGCACACCTACAAACTTCTCCTCATACTTCCTCTACAAACCAAAAACAAATAGACAAAAACCTTTTTCGCTGTTTCTTGGCCAAACAGGATGAATTAGATTTGTGTAAATACAAAAGAGGGTCTGGGAGCTTTTTTCAGCACAGATTCCAACGTTTTGTGGCTGTATTAATAACATATTTTATAAAGTAAGGAGGGAAACTGTGGTGTAGATGAATGCTTTGAGTGGGCTTTGGGGAAACCGGCTTTGATCTAATAATACTGTATTGAAAATCCTGCCAGGCTGACACTGCAAAGTCGGCTAATACTTTCCATGATCCTCTGCTAGGCCTGAGTCCCACCCTGCATATGTGTGTGCCATTAATAGACGTGTGTGTGTGTGTGTGTTGTGTGTGTGTAGAACTAGCTCTTTCTGTATAGAGATTTGTAGAGTGGAGTTAGAGTTTATTGTAGGTGTTGCAGGTCATTAATTTTAATGTGAATTATTATTTTAGTCACTTAATGTATTGGCAAGCTGCCTTCTTTTGGGCTACATGCATTATTGTGTGTGTGCATGTGTGTATGTGTGTGTATGTGAGTGTGAGTATAGTTTAAAACCCTCCTGAATGATCAGGCTTGCTTGCAGGTTATTTAGGGTGCCTTAGTGGTTTGAGCACTTACTGCTGTATGTGCTGTAGAACATCCCCTGGACTCTTTTAGGTTGCACTGATGCAATTAGGATCTATGTCTTCTGTAAGAGAGACTGCTATATATAGACTGGTCCCCTCTCTCTTTTAAACAAAGGCATCGCAATCATTTGGACATTCTGGACTTTCCTTGACTTCTGAACCACTGAACCACCAACACTGTAAGAAATATAATTGGGGGATTTACCTCTAGCCCAATTCTGTGTAAAGGTGCTGTGGTTAATTGAAACGTTCCCTAGATTAATTCTCAATCTGAGATTTTTAATTCTCCAGCTCCACCACCCTGCAGTCAGAAGACAGTGCCAATTATCTCTGCTGCTAAAATCTGATTGGCTTAGACACAATGTTGCTGTTGATTCTCAAATATAACCGTTTTATCTTATTAACACTGAGAGTCAGACACAGTCAAACTGAGAGCTTTTAATTGCATAACACCACAGAAAGATTTTAATTAGCCTCATAAGGAGAATGCATTTATCTGATGTTCGTGACTGCAGCATCGCAAATTTAGTACTGATTTTAGACAAATTATTGATCAGTGTTATTATTTTAGGAGTCCCATTCTGCGAACAGCTGTCACTGTCTGTATGTTAATAGGGGGAATATCATTCAAGTTAAATATTACATCAGCAGTGCTCATAAGTTGATTCAATCGCTAGTTTGGAGTTCAACATTTCTCCGCTCAAAAGGCCAAAACAGAAGTGGGCAGACTTATTTTCCAGTTTTGACAGTGTCCACCAAAGCCACTAGATAAGAAACACTCACTAATATACACATTCTATAGGTTGATAGACAAAGAATGTGTTCCATCTGTTGCCTTTCTGATACACCATCCCCTCTCAAACCTATCTATCAAGGGAACGGGACCATTAAAGGACCAAAGCAGTCGCACTGACATGGTGGTAGCGTCTAAATGTGTGAGGTGCTAATGCAAGTATATCAGGCACAGCTGGTGTTTTACACACCTCAGTGTCACTACCAGTTTAAGAGAGGTCCACCACCCGAAAATATCCAGTCAAGAGCAGCTTTATGGTCAGTAACTGGCCCTTGAAGGAGGTCTGGAAGATGGCTAACACCTGTGCTTCACCAGATGGGCTCCAGTTTCGACACCAGCAAGGTGGAGATACAAGGGAGTGGTTTCTAATAAAGAGACCGGTGAATGCGTATTGCCTTTTTATGTGAGAGTGGGCCTGGTGTCTGTGTTTGGGATCTGTTTCAGAGATCAAACACTCCCTCACCTCTGAGTGCGAGAAGACTGCAGCCTCTTTCTTCTGCAGTGGAGGTTCCAGCTCAATCAGATGCCTTTTCTTCTCCAGCCGCTGCTGGGCCCGTGACCCCTTCCCTTGTCCTTTCTCTCCTTTAACGGTCCCTCGTTCCTTTGTCACATTTCCTGGAAACGACTTCAGAGAATAGTTTTATTTAAACAACTAACCTCAACCAGCTTTACCCAGAGCTTCCTACAACCACTGTGGACTAAAGAAACTGCACAGAGCACATTATAGACTATTCAGAGGAAAAGTTTGAAAAGAAAGTCCAGAAGTCCATCAGAAGTCCAACATGGGTGCATGAATTTCCAGTAACAGAAGTCTGCACTGTCAGGCTTGAGATCAGTTAGGACCTTTTTTGTAACTGGCCTTCCTTCATACATTACTTACCTACATAGTTTCTCCTAACCAGTTCAAGTCAAATGAACTATTTGTAAAGCACTGAGATGTATAAATGCTGTACATGCACACGTGTTTCACAGAGTAATAATAAAAGCTATTCTGAATACAAAATTAATGATATTGTGATTGCATGGTTGCTATAAAATCAGTGTTCAGAGATACACAAGCATTGGTTATATGGCCCAAAAAATGTACAGTGTGGCTTCAAACCAACCCCTCATTCAGTTTTCATTCAGCACCACGTTTTACCACTGATCCAAGGAGGGGGATGTTAAATCACAGCCGCTAATCAAAACACTTATGGTTAAGGATGGCTGAAAACGCGTGGAGCAAACTGCACACATAGTCAGAGAAATGCGTCTTTTTTTATAACGGCTCTGAAATTTAATATCTGAAGTTTGTTTGTTGCTCTGTCTTTCTTTCCAGCAGCCTTTGCCGTGACATCACAGACTCTGTCTTTGCTACAATTTTTAAGGCGACTCATCCCTCTGCTCTCTCTCCTCATACATAATAGAGGCAACTCGACCAAAATTGAAACGATCAATAGGAGCATGGCACTTCTTAATGTACCATTAAAAAGATGAGCATTTTTAAAGCCAAAAAAAGGTGAAAAGATGTGGAGGAAGGAGCTGGAGTCTCTCCCAGCAGTCACAGAGTGAAAGGCAAAGAATCTCTAAAGAGGTAAACAGTCCTTCCACCCAGATAGAATCTTCAACATGATTTGAACCCGGATCCACTGTGCCTATTGTCATAGTAATTTGTTGTAAATGTGAACTTTACCTTTTCTATGTTCTCTACTCGCTCCAGAAGTTTTGTGGTGACTGAGTGCAGCTTTAATAAATCCATCCCATAGAAAGCCCCCTCGAGTAAATCCATTATGGTGGAGAGCTGTCAAATCCAAACCTCTGGTTAAAATCTATATGACACTAACAAGAACAAGAATGAAATGACATCAAAACTGGACTGGATATAAATCTACTCAACTACCTGAACTGCAGGCTTGTTCCTCACTTATTATTGTAATGCCTCTATAATTATAAATTATTCAGTAACTGCTGGAGAGAAATCAGTAGATACAGACATACAGCTCTCCCATGAGTTTAGAGTTTAATGAGCTGGGCTGAAGATCTTACATGTTAGATTAACAAAATTGCACATAATTTAATCCAAAGGGAGGGGAAAATATTCTCATTTTGAGAGAATAAAATCCCATTCAAGGGACTTCTAGAAACCCCATTGACTGTAGATTAACCAGGTTTCAGTCAGCGGTTAAAAATGGAAATCAGCTGCAGCATCTCAGTGCTAGGATGCTTTACTGAAGGACACACTGTAAAACTGATACTACACCACAAATGTATATAATATAAGCTACAAAGAAAGCTTAAAATATCTCATACAATTTTTAAAAACTGTTCAGCATGTGCTCCAGGATTATCTTAGTGAAATGTAAAATAACCTCTTGCTCCAGGGTGAGCTCATATACTCTCTTATATAAATCCCTCAGGGCTGGATATTATAATTATCTGCAGTATCTTTTTTTTCAGCCGAATTTAATTATTTATCACCCAGACTTCTACTGATCTATGTACTTATAAAATTGAAGTGGTCCTACAGAGTCCCACACAGTAAAGAATTACAATAAAGGGACAGTTGATGCAACACTATAAGCAAGCAGTACTTATGACCAAATAAATGACACTTTTGTCCAGACTGCTCCAGAATGGCTTTACCTTCACATTCTTTCCCGCCTCCTGGAGCTTCTTGAACCTGAAGTCTCCCTCGCAGGGGTTCAGGGCCGAGGGAGGGGCGATGCATGCACACTTCTTGCAGTTTTGTCCTCCGGTCACTGTCTCCACTGTGTAAAAATCCTCCGCCTTGCCGTTCCCCTCCTCAATTCTTTTACAGGCGCTCCGGCTCAGTGGCCTGACCAGACACTTACAATGGCAGTCCGGCCCCTCCGACAGAGTCTTCACTTTATCATAGTCCCCAATGAGCTAAAGGGTTCAGTCAAGACCCCCAAAGTTAGACTGACAGCTTAAGAGTGCATGGCAAGTCTACGGTGAACTAGAGCGCACCAGTGTTCTCTGAAGGTATTCGTGTAGTGCTGGCTAATTTAATGAACTGTTCTGCTAAGGATTTATTTATCCTTTACCACCAAAAGACCATTTTTCCAGTAGGGAGACTGAAAATGTGGCCCTGAGCTGGGAAAGCTTATCTTAGTTGTAAACTTTCAAAATGTTCTACAATTAAAACAACAATAAATGTGCTTAAATATGGGAAAATTTTGGATATCTTTATAATGACCGCATATTTTATTTAACTCCCACATTAGGGTCCCGAATAAAGTCACCAAATTCACATATTTAATCTTTAACATTGTATTTCTTAAGACATCTACCAACATTTCAAAGTATTTATATATATATATTTATTTATTTATTTATTTATTTATTAGTACTATACTTGTCTAGGGCTAGTCTTAGGCTGGACAGCAATTGCAGTGGTGATTCACCAACAAAATTCCTTTTTAGTCTTCATTTAAATGTGATCTGTATGTGGGAGGCCAGACCCTACATAATAATATGCACAAATCTTTCTTTGATCTGGTGCCATTTAAAATTTGGACTAAAAGAATGTAATTTTATGTAATGTTTCCTTAATAATATCTTTAGAATTACAGCCTAATTTATGTCATAACCCTTGATGTTCGTTGTTGTGTTTCTACAAACATCTCAAGATCTCCATACACAATTTAATACTGATATAAATAAGGTAACTGGAAAAAAACAAGCTACAATTTTTACCTGCGTTAAAATATTCTCCTGATTGTCCATTTCATCCTCCAGTAAGGCACCGTTCCCATCTTCTTCCATGGTCTGAGGGTCCAGCAGACTGGTCCAGGCCAGTGGAGCCCAGTAGAGTATGCAGCACCAAAGCAACAGCCTTGAAGGCATCATAATGAAGATTTAAGCATCTACACGCACCAACCCACAAACAGCTGGTACAGGATCCTACACTAGACAGTCCGGATGAGGTATCACACTTCACCTGCTTGCATGGACTTTTTAAAAAACTGCAAATCCTCAAAAATAATTAAAAAAGTTCTGGAGATGGAATACAGATCCCAGTGGATGCAGACCACAACCGAACCTTTTCTTCTGCAGGAGGTGCTGAAGCCTGGATGGCCACAGATGAATGGATATTTGAAAGGTCAGCCTGCTGGGTGGAAGGAAGTGGGAAGGACCCAAGAGGAGAGCTGGAGACAGGGAGGAGTCAGACTTTACAAGGTTATTACCTTTTTTTCTTTAACCCCTTAAACTGCAGTCTAGTGATTAAGTCTGGGACTAATTACTCAGCGACTACCATAAATTACTCCATGACTGAAAAGTGGAGGAGATGGAAAATGTGGACCTGAGGGGTTCAAATGTGGGCCTGAGGGGTTCAAATGTGGGCCTGAGGTCTTAATCACAAAAAAATAAATTAAAACCAGAAAATAGAATTAAAATAATATCAAATGTGTAATTTTGTCACTTTACAGTCACGGAGTGATTTATTGTTATGTGATTTAATTTGTCATTTTATGATTTTGTTATGGTTTTAAGATTTCACTTCATACTTCATAATAAAACTTTTATTGATTATTCATAATGAAATATAGGAGTGATTTGTTATTCAATGTTACCTTTATAATGTATACATGATTTATATTCACAATTTTATTTGTATAACTCCAAAATTAGAAACAGAATAAAGTCACAAATTCAATTCTTGACATTCTTTCTTGTTGACCTTTTCATCATTTTATTATTCTTGTAAATAACTGGAGCTGTAAACTTTTAGGGCCAAATATAACATGTGGCAAATATTTATTGTAGCTTTATCTTAAGTTAGTGAACTTTATGAAGGGCTGCCAGCAGTCCTCACTGGTCCACATTTTCCTTCCAGAACTGCTCAGTACAAGATATAAAGCCTCAGCACCATCTAAAGTGCTGCCCCAGTCCCATTACAGCACACAATTACTCTCAATCCAGCAAAGCTCTTATATTTTTTGGCCAGGGGCGCCATCTGCCTGTAGATCAGCCAATAAACTGACTTCTGGGATGCCAGATTGTTTAATTTTTTTGTCTGTCTGTCTTTGTTTGTATTTTGTTTGTATTAAATTCATCCCAAAGACTTTATAATAAAACATGCAAACTTTATTATATTTACTATTCTT
This sequence comes from Ladigesia roloffi, assembly GCA_037577295.1. Classification (NCBI taxonomy): domain Eukaryota; kingdom Metazoa; phylum Chordata; class Actinopteri; order Characiformes; family Alestidae; genus Ladigesia; species Ladigesia roloffi. The sequence goes on along the minus strand of JBBKCR010194302.1, from coordinate 2,047 downwards.
GTATTCATGCATTCATTAAATTTTACTCAAACCATTGTACTACCTTGCAAAATTTGTTCACTGCTTTCAAGGCAACCAAAGGCAAATTAATTTATATAGATTGGTTTATACACATAGATCAACCAAATTGATTTTCCATAAATAAAAATGTAAAGTATAACATAAAGAAAACATGTTAAATAAGAATTAAATTAATGAAAATGCACTTAAATATAATTCTTTCACGGACAGAAATAACAATTTGAGTGCCAAATATTATTATATTTATTCCTTCCGAATCAAAAACACTAGCTTCAAGACCACCTGCAGACATGAAATGTTAATTTCTTACCAAATTTCTACAGAAGGATTTTACAGACAGGCTTTCTATTATATTTCTCTGAACTGGATTTTTTTTACCATTTTGCATTTTGTATTTTTTTCTTGATAAAACTGTAAAAAATAAGAATGTAGGAATATGTTGGGTAAAATCCTGTTGTTAACATGCAAATTTTAACATTGCATGTTAAAAAGCATGTTCTTAACATGCAAATGAAATCAATAAAATAAACAGATTTCATTTGCATATCTAAATAAACAATTTAATACAAAAATGTTAGAATATCTGTTTTATTTATATGAGATTTAAATATATTAATATGTTTTTTACTAATACATTTTTTGTTGGGTGTTTTTATACTTTACATACTGAGGCTTTTGTGTCTCATCATAATGATGATGATCATCAAAATCTTGCATCATTATCATTATCTACTGTATGTAAGTCTATAAGTGGGGCGTCTAATCTTCTGCAGTCTGTCTTTGCTGGGTTTATGTGCTGAGGCAACTTTCCTCATTTATCTAAACTTTTACAGGTGAAAAGCTTGAATAATCTGCAATATTTCAAGTGTGGCAGATGATCTTCATACGCATGATTGGATCACACACCGCCCCACTAAATCATCTGTGGTGATAAATTCTCATCCTGCATCTGCCAGGTGTTCACGAGGAGTGGTGAAACGTCTATAACTCCAGTACTGTACATTTACAATAATGCCTTTATGTCATAACTCACTTGAGAGCGGTGAGACCGCGGCGGCGAACGACATGATACAGCGCACAGCCAAGACTGTCATTTAGCTGTCTCGCACACATCAGCGGTGCAGGCTTTTCTGTTGAGTGATGCTTGATCATTACAGCTTTGGTGGAATGTGCGCATTCCATTTTATGTGACAGGCCGACCTATTATAGTTGGCACCCTCGCTCTCTAAACAGATGAACAACGGCCTATTGTGCAGATACAAAGGCTCTCGGCTCCACGTGGAAGTGATGAAGTTGGTCTCCACTTTGGTACACACACACACACACACACACACACACACACACACACACACACACACACACACACACACACACACTTTCCCTATTCAGCTTACTGGGGACCTCCATTTGAAATCAGTGGTCCTCACTTTGTCATTGTTCCTGATTACCATCAGAAAGACCCCAAGAAACAAAAAGCTGCCCTTCTACCTGTGTGTGAATATTCATTCATTTCATCAGTGTGTGTTCGACTGTCAGGCTTGAGCTTTGGATGTTTATAGAAATGAAATGGCCCACACAGAATAAAAATGATTTATGACAATATGCTGGTTCTCCATGGGCTGAACACGTACATACATGAGAACTGGCAGAATCAACACTTAGTGCAAGATATATAGACCTCTATATGCGCTTTTTAGTGCTGTAATGCTGAAAGAGGTATTGTTTTTATACTGAAATTTCAAGTGCAATCTTCAAATTGCAGATGCTGCAATTATTTGTACGTGCATTTGTTGCAAAGATTATTTTAAAAATCCCACAAGCATAATCCACACAGAATCGAACCCTGGACATTCTCAATGGGAGGCATCACATTTACATTTACAGCATTGGGCAGGTGCCTTTATCCAAAGCGACTTACAGTCATTAGTTACAGGGACAGTCTTACAGTCAATAGTTACAGAGACAGTCTTACAGTCATTAGTTACAGAGACAGTCTTACAGTCATTAGTTACAGAGACAGTCTTAC
>JBBKCR010194284.1:0-13381 GCA_037577295.1 Ladigesia roloffi | reverse complement strand
CGCCCTCGACTTGGATGACCTCGGGGTAAGCAAATAAACATCAAATTTTCATTTTAGGGTGAACTATCGCTTTAATGTGACTGTTATGTGTTGTTTCGTTCTCCTGGCATGTAGGGCAGGCACACACTTACCATGGGTAGTTGAAATGCTGCATTTTATTCTTTTATTTTTCTGAAAACAAAACCAGGCTTGAGAGCCAGATTCCAAAACTACACATTTCTAGGAACCAAAAGGAGAGCAGGAAACACCACAAACAGTGAGGTTTGACCGACCACGCAGGTCGGTCAAACTCCACACTAAATACAAAACCCCAAAACCCATAAACCAATAAATGAACATAAACACTTAATACAAACAAAAGACGTTGTAACTCATTCCCACCAAACCCACCACCACTTCAAAATATCCCCACTCTAAACCTCCAAACACATAACTTAAACAACGCTAGTAGCCACCCACTGTCACCGAACCAAGACCTAATAGTACCCCTCCTCATAAAATGCACCACCGGTGCAACCACGGACCACCCAAACAGTCCAAAGCCCAGACTGTCCAAGGGTAAAGAGGGGGAGGCAGAAGCAAAGGACATCATCCTGTGAGCCCCACCTAACTGCCTATCCTGTGCCGCACGGCCGGTGTGGGTCAGGTGGGTCTCCTGGGATGCCTGTCTTTGAGAGTCCCAGTCCTTACAGGGAGCCCCCACAAGGGAGACCCTCACTGTCCTCAGGGGCAGAGCCACCAACCGGGAGCCCCTCACTGTCGTCAAGGGTGGAGCCCCCTATCCAAAGCCCCCTCCGGGCAGCCCTGTACTCTCTTCACAGGCTTGCCTTACCTGGAGCCCCTCTCTGTCCTTGGGGCTGCAGCCCCTTACCTGAAGCCCCTCATTGTCCTTGGGGATTGCCCTCCAGCGGGGGACCCCTCTCTGTCCTCTGAGGTGGAGCCCACCACTGGGAGCTACTCATTATTTTCCTGGAAAGACCCTCAACCCTTGGTGGGGTTGAAACCAGCTGGTGCTCCTGGAGGCCCCTTTATGGTTACTAAATGTCCCTCTCGATGTGGTACAGGTCCCTCTGCTGCATCTGCTGGCCATTCTACAGTGACTAAAGGCCCCTGTATGGCTGTTAAATGCCACAGTCACTGAACCCATACCTGACAGTGATGGTATTTACATTTTTGTTACATTTCCATGTTACATTTATGTGTAGCATAATCTGAATATTTTTTGCTATTCTGAATTAATTTGCTGTTTGCTATTGGATTTTGTGTTATCATTTTATAATTTAAAAAAATGATAAACATTGGTGTAATCCCAACAATACCCTAGAGCAGGGGTCTCCAACGCTCGCCGAAGGGTTAACAAATCTACATACATTTGAAAACGTGATCAGTCCAATTTTATTAGTCACTTGGAAAACCAACTTGCATATATAGCCAACCCTATTTGCCCCTTCTTACACCAAATCATTATTTGCCCATTAGTTACAGAAAAAAAATCAGTAAATTTTACTCGGTAAAAATGTCAGTAATGCGCATTACAATAATTTTTTAACACAGAATGAAGTGTTTTTTTTTCATGCTGAAGGCACTGTACTCAAAAGTAGGCGTAATAAATTAAGGAATTCAAACATTTTATTTGGAAGAACATTGACAAAAACATTAGCAAGATGAAAAAGCAACCAAACAAAAAATACTGCAATCAGACATAGCAGACATCAAACAGACCTAGATTTGAAAAGCAAAACAAAAACGCAGTTTAGTGCCATCAGTTACTAACTTATCCCATGTATGTTTAAAACAACATAATTCTGCGGTTGTGATGAGAACTGGCAAAACATTTCACGAATTCATCCCTGTTGCAGTGGGAAGGTCGACACTGTTCACGCTCTCCTTCTCTCTCTCTCTCTCTCACACACCCTGCATGTTAAACTGCTAGGGCACGTGACGTCACCGAGACCACTGGACCGGCTCTCCGTCCAAAATCAGATTCAGACTTTATTTGTTCCATACAGTACGACTTAAAACAGCATCAGGATCTGCCGGCAGCAAAAAAAATTTTGAGGTGGTATTTCGGACGCCCCTTTGTTTTGTTTTCTGGGCGGGAACTGTATACGGGAAAGAGTTGGAAGGGGTGTGTCTGTGTCACGATTCGCGACGCAGGTTTGTGGACGTGAGTGTTGCGATTTGGGTTTTGTATCGTATATCGTTACAGCCCTAATATATTCCATAACTATTGTGTTTTTTTAAGGATCTTCTTCCGCCGTCATTACCCTATCAATACAGTCACATACTGCAATGTAGATCCACAAGATCGGAAGTAAGTACTAGGGAGTTTCATTACACATTTTTCACTTATGACTTAGCAGTTTTTATTGAAATATGATTAACATTTTTCACTTTAATAGGTGGACCAATGCAGATGGGGGCTCCATGAGGTAAGTGGAAAGTGTTCATTACAATGATGGAGTATGGAACACTTTTAAAACTCATACAGTTAACTAATTAGATATATCCTTTTCTTTGAATGGCAGTCTGTTTGGTTTTGTGGCCCGAAAACAAGGAAGCAAAACGGATAATGTAAGTCACCTGTTTGCTGAGCTAGAGCCCAAACAGCCTGCAACGGCCATTGTCAGTTTCATCTCCAAAGTTATGCTCAACTCTCAAAAACCCTGAAACAACCTGCCATCCGGAGTTTCTCTCTGTAAGTGTGTTTTTCTTCCCACCAAAGAAAATTTTGTTTTTCCTATTGGTTTTTTTTTTCATTATGTATATAATTTGTTTCCTTTTATCATAATGGTTGGGCTTCTACTCTGGCAGCTTTTGCAAAGATTTTGGGCATATGGCAAAAAAGACTTGGCAAGGATCAACAGTGAATCTTGAGTATGTGGCAGTGGAGGACAGAAGTGATAGTACTAATCCCACTCAGCTAACTTGGAAATTAAACTTTGTGTACAAAAATTAGAAAAATGTTATTTTAGGGATTATATGCAAGATGATACAGGTTGATCAACCAAAGGTAGAGCTAAGAAAAAAACATGCCATATGGGACAATTTATTCCATTTGTTTTTGTTACGGATTGGATGGATCCAGAGGCAGGCCAAAAATATGAAATCTTAACATATGTTTCTGTGCTTCTGTAAAGAAAAAATATGAAGAAATGTTTGCATGTTTGCTTGCAAATATCTTCTCGGCTAGAAAGAGACATTTTTGGACTCTGCTTGGCTTAGTGTTGTGCTCTCCCAAAGCATGACTCTTCACTTCTCAACAGACCAAAAGCCCCTTGGGAAAACAAGAACATACACTGTGGTCCAACATTGGCAATAATAAGCATCTCACCCAGGCCTAATGGGTTGCTTGGGAGGGATGAGAGACACTCTTGTCTGTGGACGCAGGACTGCTAAAGTGCTAATGTGCCGCACCTACATGACGCTAGGCACTGATGGACAATACCTCCTCCCTCTGTGGGAGGGGCTAACCTGGAAATTATCACACCTGGACGTTCCCTGCCTCTGTCCCACTAAACGATAAGAACAGTTAGGACTCTGTGGATGAGTCCACAACCCCCTGCACGTGCTAGTATGCCTTTATTTCTTGTGTTCTCTGCCCCACATCGTGATCTCACTGCCCCCACCCCATTATATTTGCTTCTGGACCACTAAAAAAGACAAACACTTTTTGTCGGGGGTGCTAATGATTGCTCAGCTGCATGTGTAGATCCATTTTGTACTTCTCTCTTAAAAAGAAAGGTCTAAAAACATGTTTCGGTGTCGCTTCTATAACAATGTGAGGACTAAATGTACAAAAAAAAAAAAAGCAATTCTCATATTACTTGTGTCTGTCTCAAAGAACGGTTTTATTTCACTGTAACAAAGTAGACAAGTTATTTTTTTAAACTGCTTTTCCAGTCATGGTCTGTGTCAGCACCTAACTTATAGCAAAAACACTCACACATCATAAGCTAACAACCAATAATAGATATGATTAATATATCTAGATATGTATGTATTGCTATTAAAAAGATGACATTTAATTAAATATTTATTTTTGTTGCAGGGTTACTCTTGAGTAACTGATGCATTATACTGAAAAAAAATGGCCTCCATGACAGTGTAAGGCATTGAAGTATGTAAAAAAATATTTTGGCTAAGATGTCAGGAGATTTTGAGAATCTCTTGAAACATGTATAATGTGAACTGTGTGTAAACTGTTGTTTGACTGTGTTCATTGTGCCAGTTTAGGTGTTTTAGGATGGAAGGCATGAATGCAGAAGAATAAATTAGATATACTGAAAACAACAATCATAGGTTTGAATTTTGTCATTGAATGTCCAGGTCAGATTAATCATTGCAAGCAACATCATGGGCACAGCACAGGTCTCTTTTCTTTAGGAATGTAAAGGTTATACAAGGAAATACAGAATTTGATCAAATGTGCCCAATGTAATGTCAAATACATTCATTTTTTTTTGCTAATCCACCACATTTACCCCTTAAATTATTGTAAATGAACATATGAACATATAATAAAATGGGGCTATATAGAATAGTAATAGATCTACAACAACACTTGAACATAATCAATGGGAAGAGCATTTTTAATGCCCTTGCATGTTGTGAACATAGACCAAAGCTGGCCAAACTCTGGCATATTGGACAAACCTATTTGACCTTCCAGAATACAAGACATGACATTTGTATTTTAGCTCACTTTATAGACAAAATAATTGTACTGATGTTTTAACTGTGGTCCTAGGGTCTCCTTTTGGGTTAACAGTCTACACAGAATATTTGGGCTTCTGCGGTCTACAGCCATCACATCAAAATTTGCCTATTCCAAGACCACCAGTGTCCATGTCACAAAATTCAGTGCCATGTGCCTGCCTGCAATGTATTTGTTATTGTTTGTTTTTTTAGGTATTTATTTTCTTTCCAGCATGGTTCAAAATGTTTTCTAAGTTGGATGCAGAGTGCCCTGTCATATTAATAATCAGTGTTACATTCAATGAACTTTAGTGTTGCAGCAAACTAGACAGATCACTGTGGCCTGATGTCTGCTTTGTAAAGATGTTTTTTGCTTCTGAATATGTGACTGTACTACTAAGGCTTTATAGGATTTTTTTTCTTTGTTTTTCATATTTAGGTGCCATTACTTTGTTGTCTCAAGAAGAAAAAAATAACATTAAAAGCAATACAACCCTTTAACAAAATGGTTTACTACACCATTACCATTGGTATAATAATAATAATAATAATAATAATAATAATAATAATAATAATAATAATAATAATAATAATAATAATAAAATGAATAATAATAATAATAATAAAATGAATAATAATAATAATAATAATAATAATAATAAAATAATAATAATAATGATGATAATAATAAGAATTATAATATTAAAAAAATAATAATAATATTATTAAAACGAATATAATAATAATATTAATAATGAAATAGTGTTATTTTTGTGCTTTATAGGACCTGGTAGGACCTGGTGAAAAAGTTTGATTTTTATATTTTTATTTTTTGATCATACAAGAACGTTGTAGATAGCATGTTTCAAAGGTCTGAGGTGTACAAAGTGGAAACTGGAAATAGGACAGTCCTCCTGACTCACAGTTTTGCAGTCTCACTTATTGGGGTTAGGTATTCAGTGATTTAGGACACCAGTGCCGAGTCTACCTGCACAGCACTCAGCTTGTTTATGAACAGAAAGAGCTAGATGGTGTTGAAAATAGTGGTCAAAGAACATGACTCAAACAGTGCTATTTGCCATCTCCTGATATAAGAATAAGCTCTGCGCAGCAGGTAGATAATGGTCTTCCAGTGTTCCTCTTCACTACACTAACATTACATCCCCTGCCCCCGAATCCCCACATGCGGCCAATAAGTAAACTGTTAGTTGTCCAACGTCACTGCCGCCTGAGAACAAGCCTCCGCCAATTAATTAAGTGTGAAATTAATGCTATAAATCTGTTGTTGTTCATTTCCTTGATGTTCTTTGTCTTTGGCCCTGAAACAATGAAGTAGGTAAACACCGGGACCCAACTGCTTACACCCTAATGCTAATGACTGGGCAGTTTGTTTTCGAGAAAATATTCACATTTATTTCTTGTATGCAACGATGTTTAAATCTGTACACTAGTCATTAACAGATTGCAACTTACCCACCAGTGCATGACCTTGTCCCTGCTTATGATATGTTACTCTTAAAACCTGAATCAGCACACTGCTTGCACCAATGATGTCCGACCCTGTTTTCTGATTACAGATAAGCCAAGCTCAGCTACCCACATAATCTACCTGGGCAAGGTTTCTCAGAGTTTACTTTCTTGAAAGGATATCATTGCTAATAAATAGTCCAAAATGGAAAGTTAATGAGGGGTTCTTAACATTAATTCATTTTCAAAACTTTGTGTACTAATTTTATGCACTATAACTTATGCATTTGTTTCTTGAACCTTAAACACATTTTGCTTTCTTTTCCTATTTTAGTATCTTCTACATGTCCAGACATGTCTTAAATTTCTGAATTTTTATTTACAGTTTCCTGTCCTGGCAATCATTTGTTTCTTCAGTTTCCTGTCCTGGCACATTACAATTACTGACAGATGAAATGAATAATTTGATCTAATTAAAACGGCACCTGTTATGGGGGTGGGATATATTACATATATATATATATATATATATATATATATATATTAGGACATATTTTAAGGGCAACCAAAAGTTAATTGATGTGTGAGATCAATCAGACTAGCTACCATAGGCCATGCTAGCTTGCTGTGTTTAGGGCTGTATAGATGTAGGCCAATCAGAGTGCTCATGTTGATGCAGATGCACCACCAAAAGCATCAACAATGGACCCATTTACATCACTGGACTATGGAGCAGAAGGTTGTTTGCTATGATCAATCATGTTTTCTTTTAGATCCTGTGGATCGATAGGTGTGTTTATCTGGGGAGGCTCTCCTGGAAAACCTTGTCTTTGCATTCTCATTATAATAACTTGTATTTTTTCATCTTAACGCATACCATAAATTCCAGACTATAGATTGCACCTGATTAAAAGCCACATGCTCTAATTTTATAAAGAAATTTAATTTTTATAAAGAAATTTTAATTTTGTACTTGTACAAGCCGCACCGGATTATAAGCCTCATGTGTCTCACGTATGTATCAGTAACACACAAATTATGTTGCTTATAATTTTTTACTTAACAGTCACTAAGAAACACAATGTACTTAAAATGTGCTTAACTCTACCTTAATTTACCCCTGAAAATATGCCAAACACCTTAATTTTAATTAAATGGCCATTAATTTATAAACCATTCCCTTCATTTTACCTTAAAAGTGATTTAAGGTGTGAGTGTGAAACCCCTTAATCCTAGACATAAGACATTTTCTTCAGAAGGCTCGGTTATTTTAAGGGACAATTTTTAAAAATAAGGGAAAAATTCAGTAGTTTTACCCCTTAATCAGCCTTAATCTGTGCACTTTCCCACTTAATTTTCCTTACTTTTCTGGAAATTAAGGTAAAAATTAAGGTTGTATTAAGGGGTAAAATTAAGGGGTTTGGTGCACAAACAACATTCCATCTCCTAATGACCAGTAAAAATATACAAGGTATATTTACTCCAGCCTACCAGGAAAACGTGTTTAATTGGGGGGCCATGCCTGCCCTCAGACTCACTCAGGCTCGCCCTGGGAATACGAGCCTTCGGCAATTGTTCTGGGAGTTTGAGCTGACACTTGTCATCCCCAAAAACATATAAACCGGAAACGAGCCTATAAAATAAGGTCCCCAAAGGTCCCTCCGGAAATCTGTGTCTGGCGCTGGGTCTGGTTATAAGGCAAAATGTTTTTGGTGCCATTAAAAAAGTAAAAACATATATTAGCCACACCCAATACTGTGTTTCTTTACGGTGTTGCCAGGCTAGTCAATGGCGTTAAACCACATTTATGCAAAATATTTGGAATGGTTTCAGACATTTTACTTCACACACCCACAGTATGAAAAAATAATTATCACTCTTTACATGCTCTGACCATATAATTTAGATAATTTCATCCCTAAAATGGATTAGAAAAATACTTTTTTATTATTCTTTATATTGTTGCTGTTGGAAAGTGCAGTACATATGAGCAATTTTGTCACATTACTATTTTTGGAGAATGATTACATTTACATTTGGATATACACTCACCTAAAGGATGATTAGGAACACCATACTAATACAGTGTTTCGCCTTCAGAACTGCCTTAATTCTACATGGTATTGATTCAACAAGGTGCTGAAAGCATTCTTTAGAAATGCTGTCCCATATTGATAGGAGAGCATCTTGCAGTTGATGGAGATTTGTGGGATGCAAATCCAGGGCAGGAAGCTCCCGTTCCACCACATCCCAAAGATGCTCTGTTGGGTTGAGATCTGGTGACTGTGGGGGCCATTTTGCCAGGTAACCCACAATGCCAGGTAGCCCGTGGCATTTAAACGATTCCCAATTGGCACTAAGGGGACTAAAGTGTGCCATGAAAACATCCCCCAAACCATTACACCCCCACCACCAGCCTGCACAGTGGTAATAAAGCATTATGGATCCATGTTCCCATTCTGTTTACGCCAAATTCTGACTCTACCATTTGAATGTCTCAACAGAAATCAGACCAGGCCCTCTTCGACTGTCCAATTTTGGTGAGCTGGTGCAAATTGTAGCCCCTTTTTCCTATTAGTAGTGGAGACGAGTGGTACCCGGTGGGGTCTTCTGCTGTTGTAGCCCATCCGCCTCAAGGCTGTGCGTGTTGTGGCTTCACAAATGCTTTGCTGCAGACCTGGGTTGTAATGATTGGTTATTTCAGTCAAAGTTGCTTGAATCAGTCGGCCCATTCTCCTCTGACCTCTAGCATTAACAAGGCATTTTTGCCCACAGGACTGCCACATACTGGATGTTTTTCCCTTTTCACACCATTCTTTGTAAACCCTAGAAATGATTATGCGTGAAAATCCCAGTAACTGAGCAGATTGTGAAATACTCAGACCGGCCCGTCGGACACCAACAACAATGCCAAGCTCAAAATTGCTTAAATCACCTTTCTTTCCCATTCTGACATTCAGTTTGGAGTTCAGGAGATTGTCTTGACCAGGACCAAACCCCTAAATGCATTGAAGCAACTGCCATGTGATTGGTTGATTAGGTAATTACATTATTGAGAAATTGAACAGGTGGTCCTAATAATCCTTTTGGTGAGTGTATAAATATATATATATATAATTATTCCCTATCACCAGTGACACACACAAACACACATATTGTTACACAGGCCCCACATAAGTAGTACTTTGCAGTGCTAATAGTTTACTAATTTACCAGGTTTACTGATTTGTCTCCCATGCAGCAGTGAGAAATATAGAGATATGAATCTGCCTATCTGCTGATTTTAAGCATGATGGGCAAAAGCTTTGTGAGCCCAGTCATCAAAGGCCCTTTGGATGATTTTTGCATACACTTGCATGGGCTTTCCTAACACACAGAGACACTTGAACATTATTGTATCAGTCAAGCCCAGAGAACAGGTATGCAAGCCATCAGGACACCCAACCTCAAATCTTCAGAGGCAAAGAAATCCTGTCTTTTTAGCTAGTTTGCATTTTTATTATCCCTGAAGTGTCTTTAAAATCACATTTGGAGATCTTTCTGTCACATTTCCAGCCTGAGACCGCTAGAGGTTGCTGCAGGACCCTCCTGTCATTCCATGAGAGAGCACTTTTTTGGATAAATTAATGTAATTTCTGTGTTGTAGAGCTTCTTTCCTGTCCTTGAGTCTATGATATGTTTCCCTCCACCTTTTGCGCTGTCTGTGCTTTTCTCTCTTACTTAGGGTCGGGTCGGCCGATATTTCCTGCCAGGCCGAGTTGGGATGTCATCAAGCATTTGATTTTTTAATCAGTACTTAATTAGCTTATTTGGTTGAGGAGCTATGCCAAATGTATAAATATATGAATATTTTAGCAAAGTTAAATTGCTGCGTGTCATGCACAGCAGCGCTCCAGCTCCTGCCACTGGCCACATTACACCGGTCCTGCTGGGCTGTACTGCACAGAGCGTAAAGTGCAACATGGAGCTTGAAGACGTGAAGAAGAATATAAAAACGAGAGAATTAACTTTGAGCAAGTTTGGAGGAAAGTCGGTTGTATGGAACCATTTCCAGCAAGTCGTGGGCAGGGACAACATAAGTGTCTTGTGTATTACCTATAAACTCGGTCTGTGGCTGTTTTCATTTAGACACTCGTAATTTACAAACGGTTTCAAAGGACCAGAGTGTGCTCGGAGCTCGGAGTGTGTGTTTAGAAACGCACCCACAGTTGAGAACGTGTGTTATAACGGCCCACGGGAAGGGAGGTCGAGGGTGAGTACCGATTCCACCCCCCAGGGAGGCTGGGACCGGACCTATGACGACTGGTTCAGGAGTCCGGGCTGGGACCGGACCAATGACGACTGGTTCAGGAGTCCGGGCTGGGACCAGACCGAGGTCGACTGGTTCTGGAGTCCAGGTTGGAACCAGACTTATGACGACTGGTTCAGGAGTCCGGGCTGGGACCGGACCTATGACGACTGGTTCAGGAGTCCGGGCTGGGACCGGACCGAGGTCGACTGGTTCTGGAGTCCGGGCTGGGACTGGACCAAGGTCAACTGGTTCTGGAGTCCGGGCTGGGACCGGACCGATGACGACTGGTTCAGAAGTCCGGGTCGGGACCGGACAGATGACGACTGGTTCAGGAGTCTGGGTCGAGACAGGATTGATGAAGACTGGTTAAGGAGTCCGGGTCGGGACCGGACCGATGACGACTGGTTCTGGAGTCCAGGTCGGGACTGGACCGATGACGACTGGTTCAGGAGTCTGGGTCGGGACCGGACCGATGACGACTGGTTCTGGTGTCCGGGTCGGAACTGGACCGAGGACGACTGGTTCAGGAGTCCGGGTCGGGACCGGACAGATGACGACTGGTTCAGGAGTCTGGGTCGAGACCGGATTGATGACGACTGGTTCAGGAGTCCGGGTCGGGACCGGACCAATGACGACTGGTTCTGGAGTCCAGGTCGGGACTGGACCGATGACGACTGGTTCAGGAGTCTGGGTCGGGACCGAACCGATGACGACTGGTTCTGGTGTCCGGGTCGGAACTGGACCGAGGACGACAGGTTCTGGAGACGGGTCGGGACTGGACCAATGACGACTGGTTCAGGAGTAGGTACGGGTGCAGACCTCAGCCTGAAGGGGATTAAGGTTGGTGTGGAAGTTGCCTCATGGACTCTTCTCCTGCCCTGAGGTGCTGGAGTAGGGATAGATCCCCCGGTCGAGGGTTCAAGAACTTTGGCAGAGTGCCCAAGTTCTAGAGCCGGAGGTCGGCGACGGGCTCTAGATAAACAGACTTTTCTCAAACATCGCTCTATCTTTTCAGGACTATAGAGCAGACCAACAAACAATCTCACACTGAGCTGGCACAGGTTACCTACATCTGATGACCAAACAAAACCCAAACATCTCTCCACATTTTACAGGAATGTAGGGAGGACAAACAAACAGACAGAATGACTTACTTACCAGGTGTCCAGGACCCGAGCTCCAACAAACAAACAGAAGGCCTTGGGCCACAATTAGGAAAGGGGAACAGAAACAGGCTCTCGCCCGCCTCAATGGCTTCAGGCATTCAGGGAGCCCTTGACTTCTTCACCCGAAGTCTTGGGTGCATGCCTTGATGCCCGGGAGAATAAGTCTTCTCCACGGGCCGTCGAGGTCATCTTCAGCTCAACCTCATGTCAGGAGGCCTTGAGGTTCTTCCTCAGATGCACCGAGGAGGATACTCACTCCTTGGGCCATCAAGGGAAACCACAACTCAACCGATTCTTCCTCGGATGCATCGAGGCGGATATTCACTCCTCGAGCCACCGAGGGGAACCAGGAAGGATCCTAATCGGATCGGCGCTGACTGTACACCACGCGAGGACCAGTGACAGACAAACCAGGGAAGGAGCTCTGACCTAGGACACACAGGTAAGCAAGAACAAACAAACACAAGACAAGGATATTTGACGAATGCAGCCTAGAGATCGCTGAGGCTTAGATTCTCCAGACAGACACGACACAGGTGGACCGGGGAAACCGAGGGACAGGTGACAGGAATAACAGGGGCACGATACAAATGGGGCTGGAACACTACGAGGGAACGAGGGGGCCTAGAGTGGGTGGAGTAAAGGGACAACCAACAGAAACGGGGCAAACACAGGCATGGCGGCACAGCCGTCACACCCTGAGAGCAGAGTGTAGTTCACTAAAAATAACAGGCATATAAAGCAACTGAATACTGCTGCCCTGAGAGCAGCATGTAGTTCACTAAAAATAACAGCCATACATGTGGTTTTAAAATATGAAAATATAAGTCATGCATCACAATTGTCATAACATCAGCATTTCCATGGTTGGCTTTTTAAGCTGACACTAACCAGCTCTTAGCAAAATAATAATAACATGCTCAACTAATTTATGAAAAGTAAATACTGTTAACCAATTAATTTGTGAAGGCACCGAAATCATGCTTTCAGGACGCCAAAAGTCATTTCAACCCTGGCCCTGGTCCTGGCATGGGCATGGTTGTAGGCCTGCTGTGCTTCATGGTGGTCTATGTAAGGTGTCAGGAGAAAAGGCTGGCAGGCATACGCCCTGTCTCCCAGTAAAACACCAGGAAATTCACTGGTCAACACAAAATATCATCATTACAACCTCATAAACAGAGTGACATTCTTGACACAGCCATATTGTTCATGTGGTTATTAATAAGGGATGTGTGACTTACTTTATGGTAAGCACTGGTAGATGTTGGATGCTCGTGGACTGAGCCAGGCCATTTTGCCACAATGTTGCTGATCAGACAGTCAGCATTGCAGATCATCTGAAATCATATGATGACGACTACTAAACCAGTGAATGCACATTACAAGCAACGTACAGTGTTCATCATCACCTGAACATTAATGCTGTGAAAGGATTTCCTGTTAACAAAATCTGCCTCATGGGCACCTGAGGGGGATTTTATCCTAATGTGTGTGCAGTCCAGTTCTCTGATGACATTGGGTAAACAAGTAACAGAACATAATGAGTATCCAACTATGACTTAACAGTTGTCCAGTAATTTCTATGAACTCGCTTACCTGCAATCTGTAGAACTCCTCTTTGATGTCACAGAGACCTCTTTGGCCAGGAAATGTGATTAAGACAATAATAATAATAATAATAAATTTTATTTAGAAAGCGCCTTTCAAAACACTCAAGGTCACTGTACAACAAAATAGTAAAAGATCAATCATAAGAACA
>JBBKCR010194267.1:0-13384 GCA_037577295.1 Ladigesia roloffi | reverse complement strand
TGTTATAACGTGTTTATTACAGACCTGTTATAACGTGTTTATTACAGACCTGTTATAACGTGTTTATTACAGACCTGCTATAACGTGTTTATTACAGACCTGTTATAACGTGTTTATTACAGACCTGTTATAACGTGTTTACTATATACCTGTTATAACGTGTTTACTATATACCTGTTATAACGTGTTTATTACAGACCTGTTATAACGTGTATTACAGACCTGTTATAACGTGTTTATTACAGACCTGTTATAACGTGTTTACTATAGACCTGTTATAACTTGTTTACTATACACCTATTATAACTTGTTTACTATACACCTATTATAACTTGTTTACTATACACCTATTATAACTTGTTTACTATACACCTGTTATAATGTCTTTATTACAGACCTGTTATAACTTGTTTACAATAGACCTGTTATAACTTCTTTACTACAGACCTGTTATAACTTGTTTACTATAGACCTGTTATAACTTGTTTACTGTAGACCTGTTATAATCTGAGTTTCGCATACGTCCCCTTTAATAAAGCCAACAAACTTACGTCACATGAAGTCACTTTTTATAAAGTCATAATTGCAGAAAAAAAATGCAGGAAAAAACATAATTAGCAACCACCTAGAACACCCTGGCAAAGACCTAGCAACACCACAGCAACCACCACAGCAATCACAGTCATGTCTAAGCAACCACCCTTGATGCCAAATTCACCACTTAGCAACCACCACGGTTACCAGGGCAACCGTGCAAACACATTGTATTTTCTCAAGGAAATGCATTCTAGTCATTAAGAGTGATGGATTTTATTAATGAAACTGGCTTTACATTTTCATTACTTTGACATTTATAATAACCAGTGATGGGAAGTGTTCGGTCCGGGGCGGGACATATAACCAGTGATGATGATTGGTGTGTCTGTACATGTGGTGTAACTGGGAATGCGATGATTGGCTTAGATTTAGTACATTTCCATGGTTAGCCAATCAGGCAGAGTAGGCGGTTCTACACGAGGACCACGCCCCCTTATGCCCCCCCCCTTCTGAACAGCCAAATATTTAAATATAGTTTTTATAATCTCGACATGCGCTGGCTCGAAGAAATAATCTAACGCTACGTGTGTTCTACACGGACTACTTAAAGCGCTACACACACGCTGACACACACACAACCCCCCACCCCGCCGCAATGTTTTTTATTTATTTTATATTAAATTTTATATATTTTTTGAGTAACGCAATAATTACTTTGCCTGGTAATTAGTTACTTTTATAATGATGTAATTCAGTTACTATTTGTTAGAAGTAACTAGTAACTTTTAAAGGTACTTGCCCAACACTGACGGTTAGTTGATCCTCAGTGTTTGCATGTTCAAGTCCTCAGAATGGACTCAGTCATATTAACTGATTCACTCAAGTCTGGTGCTGGCCCATGCAAGACAAGTATCCTGGTCCAGAAACTGAGAAGGAGCTGCAAAACTGGACTGTCCAGCCCAATGCTGTCCTCCTGGCCGGCTGATGCCCGTACCCCCGGCTCAGAGCACAGGATTAAGAGTGAGACAGGCCGAGGAAAGGCCGGCTTGTCGTCCCCCGCTGTGCATCATGCTCACTGAGCACAATCCGGCTTGATTTGAGGCACACGACCCAATGAATTAATAAAGAGTTTAAGGCTTCACGGCTCTTGAATGTGCCGGGGGACGGCCCGCGGCATCTCTTTCCCCCCACACCTCCCCTCCCAGCCGCTTGTTCGTAGTATTTTCTGTGCTACAAGTGCCTGCAGTGCTGGGGAGGGGGGAGTGGTGACCCGTGGCCGGACCTTTCACTTTCACTAGCTTCCATCTCCTGCAGAAGTGGGATTCTTCTGAAAAACGATGGGATCATTTTAGTGGTGAGAGCTTAGTTTGCTGCTATTTACGTTTGTCTCTATAACAGAAAGCTGGCAGGAATAGGAGTTCACTGCTCTGGTATCTTGGTATGACCTTCTAGTACTGGATGTGGAGGGTCTGGTCATAGCAGGGGAGTCATTTCTGCCCCCGGGTCCAAACACAGCTAGGTAATCCACAAGTCCAGGCTTCTGTTGCCTGGTTAAAGGTCCTGTAAAAAATAAATTCCCACTCGTGAGAAGAAAGCGAGCCAGGAAACATTAAGGAGCCCTAAGATATCCACAAACTGGCTTCTAAAGTCTCCTCTGTATGATGGTTAGGAGCGACCTAATGCTATAATAGCTGCATTTTATACCACATGACATATTTACACCCTTTAGAGTCAGAAATGTGGTCAGAAAATATACTGTACACTGTGCGGGACGGCTGTCCCGGAGAGGGCTGGGGAGAGGACCGCATCTGCGGCCGCGGCTAATCTGGATCTCCTTGCGCTCGGACATGAATTAATCATGCTAAATAGAAACAGTCTCGGGCCGTGCTTCCATTTTTCAGAAGCCGTTATGAAACCCAGCTTTTCAGTGCATCCTCGGAAGGCTGGGTCACAGTTCCGCCTGTCCGTGGTCGGATCTATATGTTTTAGACCAGTGAAGCGAATGCAATAAGTGATGAATTTTTCATCGCAGGCTTTAAAGAGTCTTCAGAGAGAGAGAGAGAGAGAGAGAGAGAGAGAGGGTGGGAGAGTGGGGGAGAGAGGGAGAGAGAGAAAGAAAGAGTGAGAGAGAGGGAAAGTGGGAGGGAGAGAGGAGCACGAGAGAGAGAGAGAGAGAGAGAGAGAGAGAGAAATGCCCCTCTTCAGGACAAGATAATAACCCAGCAGACAGGCCTTTGCAGCGGTCAGCGTCTGGTAGGATGTTGGTAGAGTTGCTGTTTGAATATATATCACATATTATATTCCATATTACATTTATATTTACAAAACTGAGTGGGGTGCAAGGACTGCTTTGTGTTGTAAAACAGAACACGGTTTTACCACAGATACCATATAATTAACATCAATTTCCGAGTTCGCCCGTTGCACAGGAACTACAAGGCTAACAGAATCTAATACCCCTCAAATGACATCCGCAGGCCTGAATCATCACCTAAGAGCGCTTGGAAGACGCCGGGGGTCTCTAGTAGACTTGCTTATGTGGTTTCTGAGCCTGTAAAACTCACTTTTTCCTCTCTGTCTCTCCCCCAGAGGTGCAAAGACAAGCTGAACTCGTTGGCCATCTCTGTGATGAACCAGTGGCCAGGGGTCAAGCTGAGGGTCACCGAGGGGTGGGACGAAGACGGACACCACTTAGAGGAATCCCTGCATTACGAAGGTCGGGCCGTGGACATCACCACCTCGGACCGAGACAAGAGTAAATACGGGACCCTGTCCCGGCTGGCCGTGGAGGCCGGGTTCGACTGGGTTTATTACGAGTCCAAGGCCCACATCCACTGTTCCGTCAAAGCAGGTGAGAACACACTGGACCCTGACCGACCGAGACACACACACAAACACACACACACACACACACACACACACACACACACAGGGCCATGAAATCAAAATGAGCGAATGCATTAATATGAACCTCTTAAACTGGAAGGATAGATTACCATTCCTCACCCTCAGAACTACAGAGGCTGCTAAACAGGTTCATAGTAGATACTGAACAGTTCATAAGACCTACAGTTTAGATACTGAATAATTCACAGCACATTCTCTCCATTCACAGCACATACTGAATCATTTACATTAGATACGAAATCATTTTCAGTGGATACTGAATCATTTACAGTAGATTCTGAATCATTTACAGTAGATTCTGAATCATTTACAGTAGATTCTGAATCATTTACAGTAGATACTTAATAATTCTTAGTAAATACTGAATAATGCAATTATTATTTAATACTAAATACTGAGTGAATAATTAGTAAACCTTTTAGAAAAGTTACTTAATAATTAATGGTAATCATTTACACTAAATACTGAATAAGCCAATCATTCATATAAGACAACAGGGGTTACAGGATTAAAGAGTTATCACCAGTTTAGGGCATATAAAACTACATATGTCTTTTTTTCTTTTCTCTGAAAAAATAATCCTGGTCCATTCCATCGTAGAGTTTATTCATCTTTAATTAAAAGGACAATAATGAAGACAGGCTGATTTATTCTAAATTTCGAGGAGGATGTAGTAGAATTGCGAGTTTCCAGGCAATGCAAGGGACTTTAAAGTGCTGGCTAATTAATCAGGTATTATTATTATTATCATCCTCCATCCATCCATTTTCTACCCCTTTATTCCCCACTTCGGGACGGGGGGGACTGGAACCTATCCCAGTTACTACAGGCGAAGGCGGGGTACACCCTGGACAGTCGCCAGCACATCGCAGGGCCACACACTCACACACATTCACACTCACACTCACACCTAGGGGCAATTTAGTGTGCTCAATTAACCTATCCCCATATTATTATTATTATTATTATTATTACAATTATTATTATTATTGTAAATATTATTGTTATTATTATTATTATTCAGCTATACTGAGGTTTAATAAGGTTTATAAGGTTAAAGCTATTAACTGTCCTTCCTTCTCCTGATTGGCTTGGAGAAAGGGGGCTATAAGAGAGCTTAGGTCCACATTAGCATACTAACCCCCCCCCCCAACACACACATACGCACACACACACACAGACCAATAAACACACACCCCCACCATTTCCCTCTGATTGAAAAAAAATCTTCAGATTGTAATTCAAACCACACGTTCGGACATACACAGAGGGTCCGTGTCACTCGGGGTCACGCGCCTCCATCAGAAGGATTTGGGCCCAGGCAAGGCCGGGACTCGTTCGCCCAAATCTGTTTCCCCAATTGTGGCCACCTTTATTGCATGGCCCAGCAGCTCAGGGGAGGATTAGACTTTAAAAACTAAATCCGGAGCAGGAGGAGGCCCATTCTTCGGGCCTGTGTTTACCGAACGTGTGATCCGGGAGAGCGGGAATGTGAAGGGTTCTCCCAGGATTGACAGCGGGGAAGAGCAATGATGGTTAAAGAGAGAGAAAAAAGAGGGGGAGGCATTGATGTTAGGCCTCCTGTTTGCAGCCCTGCACCTAATTTACATTCAAATCTCCGTCATGAGAGAGCCGAAGAAGTGTCTGGCCTGGGTAAATACTGCGGCGAGGCCTTTCTTTTTGGGCCGGCCGGCCAGTGTGTGCGTGTGAATTGTCACACAGACGTTTCTGCACCTGAGCAAATATGAAAGAGGAGCTGGGAAAGGCATGAGTGTCCTTTTCCAAGAGTGGTCCGTACACAAGCCGCATTAGAATGACAATGTCCGGCCTTTATTGGTTTTTAATTAGACCCGTCCAAGCTCTTCCCGTCCCTCCGTCTCAAACAAAGACGCTGCGTTTCTGTCCCCCCCTTTCTTCTTTCCTTCAAGGGCCTTAGATTTACAGCCGAATTCACATTCGCATTTCTTTCGGTTTATCCAGCCGCAGTTTTTCCACCAGGGCAACGTCGGCTGCCCTTCTTCACTTTCTCTTTGGCTTTGTTCCAACACCATTAGGGTTCAAAAGCAGTTGTTCAATCAAATTTAGCCAGAAATGTAGTCAATCAGCGGGTCGTGTAGCTTGTGGAGATCTTCAGTCATCTCTAAGAGACTCAGTTATGTGGCTTCAGACGCTGTATGACTGTATTATATACAAAAGGATAGATATTAGCTATCTATATAACAGCATGGAAAGCACATAAGCAAGTTTGTCAGAGGGAGATTTCCTTTATTTAAATTAAGTATGTAACTAAACAATATAACTGACATCAAGTTACTAAGTTACATCAGGCTAAACTCTGACTGATTCACAGTCATTTCTATTAGATTTTGATGAAAGTGCACCTTAGAAAGAACAAAGAAACTGACCATCCACAGTGCTCCACTGACCCCAGATGTTTAGGTCCAAATCTGTAGTTTAGAACAGGAGCTATGAGGCTAGTTTGCTAACACAAACATTTAGCATAAACTCTCCAAAACTTCTCTGAACCCAATCTAAATGCATCCAGCTCTTCATTAAGAAGAGAGTGGATGTAATTTAGGACAGTATGCAAAAATGAACCAAATTCAATGTGCATCCAAACTCTGTCTTAACTGTCATATCTATCTCTAACTGTCATATCTATTAGATTTTGATGAAAGTGCACCTTAGAAGGAACAAAGAAACTGACCATCCACAGTGCTCCACTGACCCCAGATGTTTAGGTCCAAATTAGTAGTTTAAAACAGGAGCTATGAGGCTAGTTTTGCTAACACAAACATCTTAACTGTCATATCTATTAGATTTTGATGAAAGTGCACCTTAGAAGGAACAAAGAAACTGACCATCCACAGTGCTCCACTGACCCCAGATGTTTAGGTCCAAATCAGTAGTTTAGAACAGGAGCTATGAGGCTAGTTTTGCTAACACAAACATTTAGCATAAACTCTCCAAAACTTCTCTGAACCCAATCTAAATGCATCCAGCTCTTCATTAAGAAGGGAGTGGATGTAATTTAAGACAGTATGCAAAAATGAACTAAATTCAATGTGTATCCAAACTCTGTGGACAAATACAGAGGAATCTGCTTTGTAGCAGCAGCCCTGGTGTTTGTCTAAAGTGGCCATCTGTAGCACTGAAGTTTTAAGGCTTACACTGTTAAAATGTGACCTAAAGTCAAAATGTGACAGAGAAGTTCTCAGGATGGGCTTACAGGAAAAGATCTGAGTGATTATTACCCAATTTCACCTGATAGACCACATCTAGGGTCAATGTAGAAAAAGTGTAAAGTAAAATGACCATTCTACCATGTGTGAACACACCAGCCTCTGGAGAGCAGTGTGTGTGGATGGTGATTTGCTCAAGGGTTACTCAGAGGTGCCACTAGCAGTCTTGGGAAATTTTGAGGTTTTGTTAAACCTTTTCTTTTTAGTGTTATGCATGAACAGTAGCTTTGCAGCGCTGTCATTAAAGATGCAATAAAGACGTTTATTTGTCTCAACAGAAAACTCGGTGGCTGCCAAGTCTGGAGGTTGTTTCCCTGGAGCTTCTCAAGTATGGCTGAAGGACGGCAGAAGGAAGGCTGTGAAGGACCTGAAGCTCGGAGACGTTGTGTTGGCGGCGGACGAGGCAGGGAAGCGGGTCTACAGCGAGTTCCTCATGTTCACAGACCGAGACCCGGACACAAGAAGAGTGTTCTACGTCATTGAGACCAGAGCGCCAGCCCGGAGGGTCACCTTGACCGCAGCCCACCTGATCTTCGTCCTCGACAACTCAACACATCAGGCCGTGACCGCTACGTTCGCCAGCGATGTCAGACCGGGACAGAAGGTGCTGGTTGCGGATGACGAAGGTCAGCTGACCCCTGTGGTCGTGGAAAGGATATACATGGAAGAGCATCAGGGCTCATACGCGCCGGTCACTTTTCACGGAACCATCGTCGTGGACCACATGCTGGCGTCCTGCTACGCCGTCATCCAGGACCACAGACTGGCCCACTGGGCTTTCGCCCCAGTCAGGCTGGCCTACAGCCTGTCCTCATTTTTTGTCCCACAAAGCTCCCAGCCGTCCAATTCGACCACGTCAGCAGACGGGATCCACTGGTACCGCTGGATCCTGTACCGATTGGGAACTTGGCTTTTGGACGGGGGTGCACTTCACCCACTGGGCATGCCTGCACAGTCCAGCTGAAAAAGACTGGAGCGGACATAAAGCAGGACATTACCAAACTAATGTAGGACATAAGACAATATTAGCGTATAAAAACAAAGAGCGAGAGAGCGAAAGAGAGAGAGATAAAGAGAGAGAGGCCCTAGGAAGAGGTGGGATATTTATTTCGCTGACTTTTACATTCGTCATTTTAAAGAGAGTTTAAAAAAAAGAAGGAAAAAAAAAGAAATGGAGCCTTAAAAGTTATCTTTGAATAATTTATTCTCGTGTGAACTCAAGGCTGGCGGCGCTCAGATGGAGACCAGCCAGACGTGCAGAATCTATTTTTGTATATTTTAAGTAAACTGGAAAGAAAAGTTAAAAAAAAAAAAAAAAGAAAGAAAGAAACAAAAATTAAAAGTTGGAAAAAATGTAAAATGTAAAATGGTAGAAAAGAAGAGAAAACATCTCCACGGGTTTTAGGTCGAGTGCATATGAGCGACTGACTGTTATATTTTGGGGGAGGAGCAAAACTTTGTGGGGCCATAAATTATATTTTTATACACAGAATTGTAAATGAGTAGATTTTGACCGATCGTTTCCAGAATCACCTTTTTTTTTGCTTTTGTTATTTTTTAAACTGTAAATTTTACAAGAATATATTTTAATTTAAAATTAGTTTGTGATCCTGTGCTGCTCAGTCAGGGTTCCAGCTTTTCTTTCCTTTTCTTTTCTTTTTTTTTTCTTCTCAGAGAAAATATAGAAAATGCACATTTTTGACAATTCAGTAGTCTAACAGTAGGCTAGAGCTGCGAGGCAACCTTTTTTTTGTTTTGTTTCTTTGTTTTCCTTTAATAAATTAATAAGTAACTTTGAAATTTACTAAAAAATTGTATTTTTGGTTTAAAATTTTTTTTTTCAGATTTTGTAATAGGTGAATAGTTTTTTAGAGGAATAAAAATGTAGCGGATGCACAGTTCATCATAGCAAGGCCTCAGTGTGTGGCGGCAAATGCATAGAAATTATTATTTATATGTTTATTATAAAAGGTGACAAACTGTTAACACTTGCTCGTGCATTTATTTATTTATTTTATTCCCTTACAAAATGAACAAAAAGTCAAACCAAATTCAATCCTAATTTTGGAATAAGGGAAAAGTGTGTTCATTTTAAAATAGTAAGATTTGACAGGGATAAGAATGAGGGAGTAAGGAATGGCGGAAGTCACCCAACAGAAAGAGATAATGATGTTGTAAAAACTTAAAACCTGTGGGAAAAAAATCATACAGTTATTAAGATTTTGAAATAAGTCTATAAAAGAAGTTTCTTCAGCCTGAGAAAGTGGCTGCGAGGTCAAAGCTGGAGATTCTCTTTTTCTCAGGCAGGTTTGGGCTTTGGTGTGTGTGTGTGAGAAGTGATGGTGTGATGCTACATTTTGAAGCTTGGTCTTGCAAATAAAGGCTCTCAGACAGATTAAACACGGCACTGTTTGCGTTTCGCTGCAGACGCTCTTTACTGCAGCCCACCTAATAAACGGCCTAATAAACAAGCCGATAAACCAGCCGATCCATACCGTGGCCAGGCATCCCACCTCAGCAGGTCTTGATGCCCGGTTTGGGGGTGATGATATTCACTTGTGCTCCAGGGGTGTGTGGAGCACTCCAGTCTGCTGTGAAAATGCAACATTTCACACAATCTGATTCGAAATGCAGCTAAAACCACTTTAAGCGGAACCATTCATGGTGGTGGTAAATGGAACCAGACATCTGTCTCTATAAGTTCCCATAAAGAAAGTTATTCCACAAAAGGATTAAGGTGCGCAGGCTGATGCTTCTAAATCTAAACCCATTCATGGTGGAGGACGCCATGAGGCAAAATTCTCCCCAAAGAAAAGTGGTTTAGTTCAGATTTGCCTCTGTTATCCCACCATCTACATCCATATAAGCACTCATAGACAGATGGAGCTTCACTGGGGATCGATTTTGAATAAAATCCTGCATTTGACGTCTGGTTCCATTCACCTCCTCTGTAAAGAAGTCTGAGTCTGAACTCTTTTATTCAAAACCAACTCGCAAATAATAATGGAGGGATTACAACTGCAGGGGTAATCTACCAGTAGGAACAAGTGTTTTGGTCATTAATATCCTGGTCCCTCTTATGTGTTTAAGAATAAAAGCAATTCAACGTTGATAACCTAATTACTTCGAAAGTTCCTACCCCTGGAACGCATTCGAGGGGAAACATGCTACATTACAAAAGTGCAGTCCCACTGGAAACCTTCTCGCTTTGCCTCAGAGTGTCTCAATGTTTGAAGTTTGAGAGAGTAATCAGCAGAACCAGCTCTGTTGCAACAAAAGATCTGGAAACTGGAGCTCTGTAATGAGGGTTACACAACCTGCAGTAATGAGATTACCTGACCCAGACCCGCTCGTTTCACACCGGCCAGTGAGACACTAGTTTAGCAGCCTATCTAAACATGCTGTTTTGTTCTCCAGAGCTTAGGCTGCTCACCTGATGTCCAGATGGGTCTAAAACAGGCCATGTGCGGGGATGGTGTTTGTTGTCCACTACTGCCCTCTAGGGGACTACCCATGACACTGCAGATGAAGAAGGATGCATCCAAAACAGCCCTAGAAGATGCCCTAATCCAGAGGTCACCAACCCTGATCCAGGAGATCAACTCTCTGAGCAGGTCTAGTTCCAGCCACAATTGGTATCACCCACCCTGTCTATAGAACTTCTGCATTGGCTGGAATGGTATGTAAGGTGCAAGGGAAGCATGTTCGATGTTTTGGAACTAAAGTTGGCAGGGCACTAGATCTCCATGAGGTTGAGACCACTGCCCTAAGCCCTGTGGTTCTTCTTCAAGTCCACTCTTTGGTGAGGTTAACCAGGGTTCGATTCCCCAGTGGGACAGTAAAGTACTTAACATTAGTAATGGTGTTCCAGTGCCCCATGCAGGAGGCTGGGGTTAAGTTGTCTTTCCTTTGGGGCAGCTGGTGGCCTGTAATGAAGATATTTTAGAATATATTAAGGGGTAAACATTGTACTTTATCTTCTATTAATTCTGGCACCTTCCAGTCACATTGATTCATTTTTAGCTCCGACACCTGGTGGTTAGAGCATTGCCCTTCTGATCTGAGCATTGTGGCTTTGAATCCCAGGACTGCCAGGAGCACCACTGAGGTACCCTTAGGCAAGATAATGTCTTCACACACTGCTCCCTGGGTGATGCATCACAGGCTGCTCAGGGCTTCACTTGGTGAATGGGTTAAATGCAGAGAAATGCAGTTCACATGTGACTATAAGGGCCATATTTATATATAGACTTTATCTTTATATATAGACTTTATATTTATATATAGACTTTATATTTATATATAGACTTTATGTATATATATAGACTGCTCATGAGTTCAGACTAATATAGGGAAGCCATTTCAGTGCAAAAGGATTGTTCATGCGAAAAATACATTTCCAAAAATGGAGATATACAAGAAACATTGAGGTAATTCTGATATTCCATATTTACTTTATGGGCTGAGCTGAGGTATTTCATGTCTATTTATCCAAATAAAGGTTTTATTTTATTGATAACTAAACCTTAATCTATATGATCAAATCATTATTAAACCGAAATGGAGATATCTAAGCACTAGTTTTGCAGAAGAACTTATGTTTACACTAAAACTAGAGGTAAATTGTTTAACACTAAACACCCCCTGGGTGAGGACATTTTAGGTTAACCATATCCACCCAAGCATATCGGCACTAAGCTCAGAGTTGCCAGGCTAAAAGGTTCCTTCAGAGACGATGTGCAGTGTGGAGAAGTGACTGTACAAATGAGTTAGCTTTGTGTGAACAGATACGGGTGATTCCTTTCTGAAGGTTATTCAAAACAACTATCAATAAATAGATGCCTTTTAGTCAAAAATATACAATATATATCATATATTAATTTCGTTAATTTTATTCAGGGTTTGAGAGGTTTTGAGATCTTTGAAATCTCAACACTTTATTACAATGGAAATGCATTCCAAATGTTCATTTCAAATTGAACTTAATTTTGGGAGTAGATTGGATTAGAACTTCATACCGGATAACAATTTTATTATAATTTTATTCCAGACTTTCATTTCAGTAAACTTGATTCCAGAAGAATTACAACTTCATTCTAGGCATTCAGTTATTAGAACTTCATTCCGGATGAAACCTCCTACTACTAAAATGTGATTCCTGGAGTAATGGAGAAAAACAAGTACATTTATACAAAAGACAGTAAAGAAAAACAAAGGCTGTCTTTACGCCCACATAGCTTTTAAAATCCGGAAAGAAGCAGCACACTATTGAATAAAATTATTAGTCCCATTTTTAAGCCAAATACAGTATCAGTCCATAATCCTCAACAAGTGTGCATGATCAATATTAAGGAAACTGATGTTATTGGGTATATGACAGCTATGAATGTGTATGAAAAGCAATAATAATTCAAACAAAAAATAATTTTAACAAAACAAAAATTCGGGATTTTTTGCAGAATTTGTTTTAAAATGAATGCGGTTTTTGTAAAACTTTTTTGAAGCAAATGCAGACAATTACTACCCCATTTTTCACCCTGATATGCAAACTCATTAGCAACCTCTTAGTTCATTAGTGTGTTTGTGTGTGTGCGAGTGTGTGTGGAGACTGAAGGAGTATTTTGAACTGTGTCGCAACACGAACAGGAATTCCGCGGGGCTCCGCTCCAGGAGTCGGCATTGTGTGGATTTTTAGGAGCTCCCTGACCTTGGGCATTCGCACCGATACAAAAGCGGCCAGGCGAAAGCATTCCTCCCCTGCAGGTAAATAAAACCACCCTAATCCTCGCAGAGGGGGCCGTGCGGCTGACGCGCACTGACATCCGCAAACAGAGGACAGGAATGTTCCGGCGCACTGTGGTGTGTGAGAACCAATAGGTTGCATAATAGCTTTAAAAAAATAATCCATAAATCATCTCCAATAATCAGCAACTCGAGTGCCACATGTACACCATAAACTCGCAGCTGTCGAGAATAAACACACTTTTACAACAGCACCAGAAACGGCATTAGCAAATCTATTACATAGCGCTTAAAGTGGAGCCCACCCCATTTCCCCAGAACCCTGCGGAACTCAAAAAAGCCTTAAATGCAGTTTTTTTTACAGCGTAAACCCTAAATATGCCCCACATATGCTCCCCATACACTTTAATTTAATGTTGAAATCCGTTTACTCCATCTCCCCTAATGGAAAAATAAAGGTAAGCCCCTAGAGACTGTACCGCATTTTTTGCCTTTGGAATGCATAATCATTTTCTTTGGTATAAACAGGTAAGCACAGTAATAAATTAGTATAACTTTAGTAATAAAAATAGTAAAATGTAGGGGTAATCACCAAATTAATGTTTCCAACAATAATTGTTGAGGGTTCTGCAGGAGGTATCCGCAGGTTAAAGCAGACACTGGACGGTGACTGAGCTCAACAGCCTCTTCATTTAATTTACAATAATAAAACTCCTGAGCTTTAAGAAGAACTAAACAAAAAATGAGAAACACTCAAGATGAGTGATGGGGCAGACTGGCAATCTGTGTGTTCTGGAAAAGAACGGTTGTCCCCTGCATGGCAGCCATCGGCCAGTCTTTCTCGGCCGAGACACAGGCAGAGCTGGTGAAGAAAGTTGTTTTAGTGCCAGGCCGGCCCTGCCATCGGCGGCGCTAGACTTTTATACTTGGGGGGGGGGGGGCCAGGGGGTGGGCAA
>JBBKCR010194257.1:0-13384 GCA_037577295.1 Ladigesia roloffi | reverse complement strand
GCAGATGGTTCCAGATGATGGGGTGGTGATCAGTATACTGGTGGTGCTGAATGCTGAGTGGCTGGAACTCCTTTATCCAGGCTCCTTTTTGTATTTTGACTCTGTCAGTGAGCTGCTCAGTAAGACAAAGATAAAACTAAATAGTGTTTTTTCACCAGTAAGGGCATTCAAAGCAGAATATTAAGGACTGTGGGGGGCTCAAGACTTTTGCACAGTTTTCTCTAAATAAATATGTATAATGATAAATGTGGAGGGTGGTGGTCAGTGGCAGTTTGGTGGGACAGGGTTACTCTCTCTCCCTCTGCATTAAAGGCAGGTCTGTGTGTTACACAGGGAGCTAGTATACTAGCTAGTTATTATAAACCACACCCTTCTCTCTCTCTCTCTCTCTCTGTCTGTCTCTCTCTCCCTCTGTCTCTGTCTCTCTCTCTCTCTGTCTCTCTCTCACTCTCTCTCTCCCTCTCTCTCTCATGGAAAGAATGTCTCTGCTTCAGCTGGAGAAAAAATCTGGGATACCTTCCTAAAGCAACTGTCCAAGAGGGACACAAACACACACACCCACACACACAAACACACACACACTCACACACACACACACGCACACACACACAGTTTTATCTCTATAATCACTGATCACATACCTCTGCATCGAAGTTGCAAACACATGCCCTTCGGTAATCACACACTCCTCATACCACTCTTCACCACCACCCTCATTAGGGGAGATAATCAGAAAGCTTTAACTCATCTCTCCCTCTCTCTCTCTCTCTCTCTTGCTCTCTAGCCAGCATTCCTGACTGAGCACTAGAGAGCGGTTCCACCTTTGTGGCCAAACACTGCCATATACATTAATCATTAATATGTGTGTGGTGTGTGTTTGTGTGTGTGTGCGTGTGTGTGTGTTTGTGTGTGTGTGTGTGTTTGTGCATGCACGTGGATTACTGTTTTAACACTACTACCTTTATAGGTTTAAAATGCTTCGTAAAACATCCTAAAAATGGAAAGTGTTATCTGTGTCCAGGGTGATGATCTGAGTAGATGATTCTGTAATGGCGGAAGAAGCAGTAGCAAACTGAGAATGATGTTATAATAAAACAAATATATTTTCTGTATTTATAAAGGGGCCCTGTTTACAGTCCTCATGCCAAACACAACTGAATCAATCCCGGTTTTGATTCTGCTGCTTCTCATCACACTCAGTTCCACCACACCACTCAAAATAATCTCCTCACAGCATAATGACCAGCTAGAATATCTAAAAGAATGGAAAATTGGGACAGTGAATGTTGGGTTATTTTAAAGACAGATGGGAGATTAAATATCTCTGTACCTGACACACCTTCATTCCAGCCAGAGGGTCTCAGCAACATTGAGCTTGATTCCAAGAAAAACTGCAGCAAAAATATGTCAAAAGTGTAATGGAAACTGTAGTAATATTTGAATGTACCTATATTACTGTGACAAAATCTGTGAAGTAACTCTTTTTATATTAATATTTCAAATTATACAAAATAAAACTAAAAAGAATAAATATATATCAATATATCAAAGTTTTTTTTTTTGGACAATATATCAGTGTGTGGAAGTATAGTGTTGCTTGTCAGAAGCCTGGTTTGACACTTTATTAATTTAAATCAGGAACTGCAGATGTAAATTTACCATTCCGAGCAATGGCTGGAGAAATCTGGAAATGAACCTGTGTCCCCCTCTTTTCATATCAATATTTTTCAACAAACTAAACAAATCTTTATAGTTTTTACTACTTTTATTACTTCCTACTACTTAATCTGTTAACTTTGCTAGCAGAAAGACACTTAATCACATAGGACAATTTGCATACATATATGTTGTTGTTTTGCTGTTTGGGTGTAATTTAGGGGACATAAAAAGATTATATAAAAGCATTATTATCTTAAAAATAATAATAAGACATAGACTTCTCCATTATTTAGAATGGCCTGGGTTAATTCATGGCTCCGTGAGTGTGTAGAAGTGAGCGAGAAACAGCGTATGGTCATCTGTCTGTGTGCTGATTTACCAGCGTCTGTCTAGTCAGTATTGTTTCTGCCCACATGACCTTTGACCATAGTCTTTGTGACCTTGTCACTTCACACTACACTTCAGGACAAACCCATGCCTGGTGTGTGTGTGCGTGTGTATGTATGTGTGTGTGTGTGTTTCAGCCCAAGCCATCATCGCATTTGATTATGAAGAGTCAGACTGACAAACACACTATGCAAGGTTAGATTGTGTGTTTTGGTGAGTTTGTTATCTGTGTGTTTCTGTTCTCGAAGGCTGACCGAAAGAAAAAAATGTGTCAAATGCTCAGTGACTCAGCATGTGTCTAGAGTCTGAAGCCCTGAAGTGCTGTTTTATTTACTGTTTTTTTTTCAAGTGCTACCTTATTTACTTGGACTGTGTCGCCTAATACACATATTGTTTCTCAAAAACACCTATTTACTTACTTGCCACTGTTTTTATCTCATCATCTGCATATAGTTTCCTGTTTACATCTGATTTTTTTTTCAGTTTCCTTTATTTGCAATGTTTATTTTTGTATTTAATATGCAAACTCTTATTTCTCACTTATATTGTTTTGTTGTACTCCAAGAACAGAATTACACAGTTCCGTTTATTCCAAGGTCAGCATTACACTGCATTTTCAATGTAAAACCAATATTAATGAGTAAAGGGATTAATCAGAGCTCTTTTTCAATCCTTCCTCAAACCATATGGGAGCATTACTGATTATATATTGCTAGACAATAATGGTCGCTCTCACAACTGATTAAAACCATGTTTAACCCATACCTGCCAATGCAAACAGGAAGGTAGGTTTGATTTATCAAACCAACTATTTAAAATTGTTATCTTCCATTACTTTAATTTAAGTGATTCATTTTTGTCGTCATTTGTCATGCTTAATTTATTTTGGAGGACAAAGAAGGCAAGTTTAAGCATTGCCCTTACTCGTTTATACCATCTGTCATGGTTACACTGTCGGTTCCATAAATATTGGGACACAATTCTAATCTTTTTGTCTCTATAAACCACCACAATGGATTTGAAATGAACATAGTAAGAATTACAACAGTATGTATATGTGCCTACCATATTTTAAAGGACCAAAAGTAATGGGACAATTGGCTGTTCAGCTGTTCCATGGCCAGGTGTGTGTTATTCCCTCATTTTCTTATTTACAAGGAGCAGATAAAATGTCTAGAGGAATCTGTTGCTCTCAACTCTTAATATGAAATCAAAAGAGCTGTCACTATCAGTGAAGCAAACCATCATTAGGCTAAAAAATAACAATCTTGGAACAGTCTTAAGAATAAAGAATGCCAGGTGAGTGCAGCAATACCAAAAGACCCAGAAGACCATAGACAACATCTATGGTGGATGACCAAAGAATTCTTTCCCTGGTGAAGAAAAACTCCTTCAAAACAGTTGGCCTGATCAAGAACACTCTCCAGGAGGTTGGTGTATGTGTCAAAGTCAACAATCAAGAGAAGACTTCACCAGAGTGAAATCAGAGGGTTCACCACAAGATGTAAATCACTGGTGCACCTAAAAATCAGGAAGGCCAGATTAGAGTTTACCAGAGCAATAGTGGACCATAGTAATGATGGAAAGAGAAGAGTATGGAAAAGTAACTGCTCATGATCCAAAACAAGCATGGTGGTTTACATTACCTATTTATGTGCAAAATTCACTCAGTCTTTGCATACTACATAGTTCAATTTTAGGTGAATTTCCAAACATCACTCAATCACAAGTGATACTTATCTTGGTCACCCAGGTTGATCATGAACAATCATTGTACATCATTTTGTGACATTTTATATTGATTTACTCAAACTGAAAATTGTTTTCATTGTTACATTTTTTGTGCAGAAGTTGCACAGGTATTGAAAATGACAAGTAACTGTACAATTTTGATTTTTAAAAAATAATTTCATGTTAGAATTTCTTTCAAGTAAGCAAAACAATTAAAATTTGATTTTCTGAAGAAAAATGTTTTTGGACTAAGTGAATTCCAATTCCAAAGTGTTTTGGGCAATCATTTTGGCTCATATTCAGTCAAATGCTTCAGAAATCATAGGAAGGTGCTTCACAGTGCACATGGACAATGACCCAAAGCATACTTTGAAAGCAACCAAGGAGTTTTTAAGGCAAATAAGTGGAATGTTATGCAATAGCCAAGTCAATCACCTGACCTGAATCTTACTGAGCATGTATTTCACTTGCTGAAGACAAAACATCGTAAGAACAAGCAGGAACTATAAACAGTTGCAGTAGATGCCTGGCAGAGCATCACCAGGGATGTAACCTAGTGTCTTGTGATGTTTATGCATTACAGACTACAGGTTATTATTGATTGCAAAGTATTTGCCACCAAGTATTAAAAAGTAAAAGTTTAATTTATAATTGTTAATTTCTCTTATTTTTTTGGCCATTTAAGTACTAAGAGGCACATTTACAAACTGTTTATACAAAATTCCTGCTGATTAGTATGTAAGGTTGAACGTTTTTGTGATGTGCCCTTTTAAAATGGCATTTAGATTGAGTTTTAAGCACACAAAGTTTAGGACATGGCACTTGACTTGGTTACCTGAGAGTTATCAGTATTGACTCGGGACTTGACTTGAGATTTTCCTGTATTGACTCAAGAATCGACTTTAGACTAGCCTGTATTGACTCAGGACTCGACTTGTGACTCGTCTGTATTGACTTATAGCTTGACTTGAGACTTGCCTGTATTGACTCAGGGGCTTGTGGGTCAATACTTGAGTCTTTCTTGTTTCTTGCCATTCACTGACACACTACCACCTTAGCTGTAAAATATATTCACATCTCTTCGTGTCATCGCTCTGACACTGCGATGTTAAGCTTGCAAACTTCCCATAATTGTGTTATATGAGGGATGCTTATATGCTTGCTGATTTTGCTTGACATCCATTGTGGTCCAACTTGGGTTTAATTGACGTTGCCTTTAATATTACCAGTGCAAATAGCTGAGCATATTATTGGCTGTTTATATGATGAAACACATTCTTTTTTGAGAGTATAAAAACAATTTGTTTTACATTCCCAGCTCTGACCACAGCAAAAGTCCAGGCTGCCACAGACACCGCTCTCGCTTTGTTCCAATCAACTGATGTGTTGGGGAATTTGAAAAAAGAGTAAAATGGAAAAATACTGGTAGTGTAGTGAGGGGAAAGGAAAACAGAAAAAGGGGGATGAGGCAATAGAAACAGTAAATATAGATAGAGAGCTCTGACTCTCTATCAGAGACTCTGACAGTCTGTGTGTGTCATGAGTGCCACGTGTTAACAAATGCACACACATGCCCACACACAGTTAGCAATAGGATTGATGAAGAAACAGCAGCAAAATGGAAGCTGAGGACAAGAGAAATAGGAAAATGAAGTGAAAAATAATGGGTGTGGGTGGAGGAGAAAGTGTTCACACACACACAGGCACACACTCTCATATGATTTATTGACCATCATGAAAAAAGGGACTTCCCTGTACAACATGTTGCCTCTAATTCAAATACACTGATTAAAGTGTCTGGGCTTTCCCCACACAAATGTGCGCACACACACACACACACACAGAGACAGTCTTTGATTTGGATGATAGTCTGAAATCTTGAACTGGTTGGCACAGCTAAATCTCTGAGTAACACTGAACTCTGGTCATCCTTTTTCCAGCCCACCACAGAAAGAGCTCTTCATAAAAAATGAAAAATGGATATTTACTTTTAATTAGTATCTTATTTGGGAGCTTTAAACAGTGGGGGTAGACTCCATTTTTGTATTTGGTCTCTTTATACATTTAAGCATGGGTAAACATTAATGAAACTCATCAGGTTACTTCATAAAAACAAAGTCACATTTGTTTCAAACACTGGCACAACAACAGACTGAATATTCTGTTTGAAGAATTTCGGCCTGAGCACAGAGGTGAACAAACCAAAGTCTGGTTCTGTTTTTCTTACACTGGTGTAAGTAAATATCCATTAATGAGGTTATGAACTAAGATGTGTACAAAGGCATTCTGGATGTAGACATCTGTAAACAAATTTCTTGAACAGTAATGATATGTAGCCCTCCAGACACTTTGCCAAAAAGAAAATTACAGTTCTGGAGTGGTCAGTTTTTAATAAATGCCACTTGGTTTGGCATTTTGTTTCCTAACACCATAAACTTAATCCTTTAAGTATGGAACAAATGTCCAAATATATTTTGGGAAGACTGTAAGTGTAACTGGAGCCAAGTCTCAAAACAGGAATCCAAAAAGGTAACATTTTGACCTTTAGATGTGGAGGATTGTCACGGATCGCGCCGCTTTGGAAGGGAAGGGGAGGACGCACTTCAACTGTAATACAGGTTTTCTTTAATGAAGCCCAAAGGGCAATCTCTCAACAAAAAACAAAACAAGACTCATACTTCTCAAAGAAACAAAACAACAAAGTGGCTGCCCAAAAAGCAGAGACTCAACAGCACGGGCTTCTACCAGACAGAGCCCAAGAAGGAACCGAGATCCCACACACTGCTGTCAACGTAAAACCCGAGGAGCACGAGTCTGTAGGGATAGAGAGCATGAGAGGTTAACACACTTTACAAACATACATGAGATGAACTGACAAATTCCAACACAAGGGAGGAAGGGATCGGCTGGGGTATAAATAAGGAAAGGGAACGAGGGACAGGGGAGGGGACAAACGAGGAGCAGGTGAACATGATGAGACAGGACGCGATACAAACCGGAGACATACTAGGGCGGATTCGAGGGAACCTAACGAGGGTGGACAAAAGTAAAGGGACGTCAATACTCTGTGGGCGAGGACGAGGTGGCCCTCACAAGGATGGTTTGTTTTATACATAAAGAAGAAATGCAAAAATGGTGGTGGAGGCAGGTTTTTTTTTTTAATAAGTGATAATGGAGCAGGATAGAATGTCATGTTTTTTTTTCCTCCAGTGACAGCAAACATGGATGCAGATGAAAATTCTCAAATGTACGCATGGGCCGATGATACCAAGGGTTAGATGGGTGGCAGCGAAGTGGAACAGCAACTTTAGCTCTCTTAGAATGATCATTGGCTGCTCCGAGGCCTGAAACTGCTGCACTGAGAGCTAATAAAAGAGCCAATCCCTCCATTACACATGCTGAGTCATGTACTTATATGACACCTTGTGTCTGACATCATCATTATTAATTCTCTTGTAACCGTATTTGATTGAAACATTGATTAATTCACATCATCTTTAACCGACTTTTCGGAAATTCTTCGGAGCATCAGCTATACCTGATGCACAGCCAAACAAACACACACACACACATTCTATATCCTGAAGTGATTTGTAATTCCTCAATGTGCTTTTTTATTCTCCAAATTATATATATTTTTCATTCCCTTCCCTCTCTCCATCCTGTCTCTTGTCGGTGGGGTTTTCCCTCAATTACCCTAAGCAAAAGTCTCCCTGCTTGATTTAATATCCTTCTCTTTATTCCATTCCTCTCTCTTTTACCTACTTGTGAGGTACCTCTGTGTGTGAGCATGTGTGCATTTTCATTACCCTTAAGAACCTTTGATTATAACATTCATAGTTACATAACAGAAACAAGAAATGGATAAAAAGACAAATAATGAGAGAGCAGAGTTATGAGAGAGAGACAGAGAGAGAGAGAGAGAGAGAGAGAGAGAGAGAGAGAGAGAGAGAGATTGAGTGAGAATAAAGGGCTACATTACTTTTGTAACATGCTATCATAATGCTTGGAGTATTTAAACTGATTTCCTTAAGTTTAAGCTGTAAACAAAACAAAATCTTGAAATAGCCCAAAGGGAACATATCCAATAATTGCGTTTTCCTCTCTGGTATCTAAGCAGATATAACCAGAGCACCTATCCCATTGGTCAGAGTTTCAAGAGCTGGAGTCACATTTGTATTTACAATTGATGGTATCAGGTTCATGAGCAAATAAGTCATTGCTCCAGGCCTTTTGGGCTGTTAATTTAAGGTGTCAGTTGAGTCAGGATATCAGTGGTGGCAGCTCTGTGCCAGAACTTTTAATTCTGAAACTGGACCAAACAAGCTACACTTTATACCTTCTCTGCCTGAACAAACCTTGAAGCTCAATCTTAACAATTGGGGCTCCAAATAGTGCCCCAAAATCTCTGTTGTTTGGGGTTTATTGCTGGTACATATTTGCATTAATTAAATATTCATTTCTTAATAGCTACTAAAAGTATTGAATGATTTGTCTTAAAATCAAGGCTGGATTTCGAGAAGTGAAGGAAATTTGTCTAGAATGATGAACAGAGCAGTACATTATCACACAGAAAGAACATTTTAAAATAATTATAATAAAACAATATATTTATATACATATTTGATCAAATCTGGAGGCAAGCAATTGATGTTGTTGAAAAATTTTAATACTGAATCAAACATCCTACAATACATTCTGGGGTCTAGATTATAATATGTGAATATTTGAATCATATGAGTTATTAATGGGCAAAGCAACAGGGACTGAAGCTGCTTCAGAGTTTTTATAGTGGTATACATGATGAGTTCCATACTCCTGCCTCATTATCCATCAACTCTTCATCCTCTTTTATCAGTCCTTCAACATTCTCTCTTCTCTCTTTCTCTGACTTTTTCTCTTTCATATTCCCGGCCTCACTCCATCTCTTTTCATCTCTTCCTCAGATGCTCAGCCTGTTTTTTAAACTTCCCCATAGGGACCCTAGTATGCTAAAATGCATTGTCAGCATGCAAACACACACACATTCATATACATGCCTAAATCGTACTTGAAGGAAACCTTTGAAACTTTGAAAGAAATTGCTTGAAAGCTGGCACACTCTCTTTCTCTCACTTACACACACATACACACACACACATACACACACACACACACACACAACTCCAGTAAAAAACCCTCTCCAAAGTGAGCACTATAATTCAGCCATCAGCCTCCAGTCTCACCAATAGAGTACAGAAATCCATTTTTCCTAATAGTGGGACTTCCATGTGTTTCATCAGCAGTCCTTTAAGTCAAAGTTCTGACTCCAATGTTGAAGGGACTTCACCAAACCTGACCTCAAATCCAGGATTTTGATGTTGCTTTAATTGAGTCTTAAGCACAGTACTGTTCATCTTATATCTGTGGACATGCTGCTATGGTGTTTGTATGTGGAAAACTCTACATCATGCATTGTTATTTATTGGTAATGCTAAAAATGGCTAGAACCTGGCTGTCCAACGTGTCATACTGCAACACAGTCAACTCAGTAACTGGAATGCAGCATTAGACCTGAGGATGTTTCACTGAAGGGCGTGTTTGATTAAAAAGGCGAAATGCAACTAAACATCTAGATCCTCAGACACCATATTCATTGCTAAGTAAATAGACTTCCCTATGTGGTTTCAGATACTGTGATATTGATTATCTATAAAAAAAAATGGGCAAAGTGCAAAGCTAAAAACAGAACACCTTTAACCTAGTTTGGTATCTCTTTGCATGAGCACCTCAAGCAGAAGTGTGATGGTACACATAAAATAAAGTGATCTGGATGATAATATTGTGCCAATTTGCTTTGTATATTTAATTACATATACCTGGCCTTGCTCACTCACACATGACAGGCCTGTCAGACTTCCATTACTTATTCAGAATCAGAATCAGAATCAGAAAACTTTATTTATCCCGAAGGAAATTGAAATTAGTCCTGTAGCTGCAGTGGAATCTAGAAAAATATTCATTTTCATCTGATTTTCTGGGCCCATTCTTTCCTCTTCTTCTGCTGCGGTTCTAATACTAACAAATAATTTACATTCCCTTGTTTGCTTAGTTTTATGTTTACCATTTATATTTCTTGCACTTTAAGCATTTGTCCTTTCTCTGTCTCTGCCCTTCTCTCTGACTTTGGCCTGTACAGCTGGTTTTGTTAAATAGTTAAAACAGATGTTTTCCTGGTAGCTGCATTAAGATCAAATATTCTGTGCATGGATGTGCGTTTGCAGTAACCCTCACAGCGTTTATCTGTCTGTCTGGGATGAATACGTATATTTTTGAGCATTCCTGTATGACTGTAGGCACAAGTATGCATGTGCGTGTGTGTGTGTGTGTGTGTGTGTGAGTGTGTGTGTGTCCTAAGCAGATATGACAGGCTGTACCAAGGAATACATGGGACAGTGAGGAGAGCTGAATAATGGAATTTGCAGTGGTTAGTATGTGTGTGAGAGGGAGAGTGTGTGTGTGTGAATTAGTGCAAGTTTCTAGTTTAAAAAATGACGTTATGTTCTGTTCATCTTCGAAGTTGATACAAAATGCATCATAAAGGACACGCTAAAGGACATAGTCGCTCAATTCCAAACACACACACACACACACACACACACTGGAAGTCCATCGTCGTCAATGCTCAGGCTAGAAGGAGCAGCAGCCACTGCTGAAATGTGTGAACTCTTAATACACACTTATATATTTTTATCCAGTATTTTTTCTTGTATTTTTCTTTCCAATTTCAACGATCATGTGAGTATATGTGTGTGTGCATGTGTGCCCCATAATTCATTTTTGCATGATCATTTTCCAACCTCTCTGTATCTTTTGATTTAAATAGACTGTTTAAGTTACTGTGCCTTTAAGAGTGATCTACGTAAATAATCTCTGCTTTGACTAGCTGCCAATTATTGGGCCTCATTAACATCTTAACATCACTCCTCAACACGTCACTGTGATCATGTTCACTACCATCGTGTTCATGGTTGTGACTCACAATGAGTCATTCTGTGTCCTAAACCACACTGACAAGTCTGTGCCACCTTAATGAAGAGCTGGACGCAGTTTCTGCATGTAGAGCGATTTTTTTATGGAGAAGATCTGACTGGTGACTTCTAGTGTAAAGAAACAAAAAGACTCTACAACTCCTCCCTCAGTCACACACCAACACAATAATCTGCAATATCCTGCTGCTGCTAAGTTCTCATTATTGGTTCAGTATTAATAACATCATTAAGTGAAGTATAACTCATTAATAATACCATTAAGGGATGAATATGTGCATTATTTTGCTGTGATGTGCAGCTTTCTATGTGCAATAATATGCAATGCTCTTACAAGGTATCAAATATCATGTGCAATACTGTCCTTTACATGGCATTAATCAATGTGTTGCGATTATATGCAATGTCAATACTGTCCTCTATATGGCTTTGCTAATATCAACATACATTTTTGTATTTTTTTCTTTCTTTCAGCAAATCTTTTATTTTTTTTCTGGTTGTATTTGTAGATTTATGAGATTTTATTTAGACTTGTATTAGACTTTATTTATTTATCCTAGTATTGTATGTTATCTTATTATTATTTTTAGATGATTCTGGTGTCTAATGTCTCTCTGTGTCTGAGTAATGTGGCACTCACTACAAACAATTTCCTGCGAGATAAATAAAGAATTACTCTTTAAGGTGTGTAGTGATTTTTAATATTAGTGAGATTTGTGGACTAGACTATTGTTCGAAACATAGTAAGAAATGACTGGGTTGGTTTCTCTGTGTATCCTCCTGTAGTGGAGCAACCCAGCAAATCACCAACAAAAAAATAAACATCAGCAGTCATTAGTGTCAACAGATCTGTCTACAGGTACACAAACAGTAACAAAAAATATATTGAATATACACGTAACCACACACAAACACAACCCCGGCCTTTCAGTGGTGACAGCCTCAGTATTCAACACTAATGAAGTGTGCATGTATGGACAAAGTGGTTGATGTAAGCATGACCACACACATGCAGAAGTTCCTTAGATACACATCCACACCTGTCCAAATGTTGATTAGACCTGCATTTATGTACAAAAGAGAGTAAAATAAAAGAAATAAGAGTGCTAGAACAGAAAAAGTTAATATTGTTGATTAGCCGTTGAATCTCTACACATAATGTGAACAAATTAAGCGCATTGGCATTTAAATAATTCCTGTAGTACATAAACGATGGGTTCTCCATTAAAATGGGCTCATTTTGGTAATCTAATAAGTTAGTGATAAAGAGAGGAAGTCGTTAGACAGTCATTAACAGAGTTAGTTTTAGATATGACGTGTCGCACAGGGGTCAAACTGTAGCAGTGTGTCAGACATAATGAGCCATGACGATTTAATGAATGTATATACACACTGTGGGAACACACACACTCACAGCTGGTCACTGACTGGGTATTCACACTAGGGATAAAAAAAATGCGATCCATCAATCTGAAGGCTGTGATTAAACAGCTGCTCTAATTATGGAAAGTTAAAATCACTTTTTACAATAGTGAATAAAATAAATATTTCTCTTTGGCCATTTTGAAAGTGATGGGCTGTTTTCAACCCCTTCACTCTCTCCAAAAATCTTAGTGTATTGTATAAATTGTCTTTCTGGCACTATTATAACAATTCCTCAGTCAAGTGTTTGTATTTTTAAACAGAATTCTGAATCATTTCAAAGTAACCAAATGCAACTGAATCACTAATTTGTGTTGACATCCTTAACCAGTACTTGTATGTCAAGTGCAGTGAATGTCACTGTCGGTGTCGAATTACCGGCAAGGGGCCTTTCGTTCCATTTCATTTTCCTGCTGCTTTGTCCACCCTTCACTGCATGTCCTGAAAAAAGGGTGAAAAGACAGGCAAAGAAAGCGATTAATGGCACAGTAGCATTCTGGGTCAATCAGCGCAGACAATTCTGAACAAAAGGTGTGTGGAGGGTCTAGAAACACACACGCACAGCAAGCCCACCCAGTCCCGTCATTTGAAATGTGTTTTCCTTCCTCTCTGCAGGTTCTGCCCTGCTTGTCTTTTTTCTCCAAACAACCTCGGTGTCCCTCACCTCCGCCGCTGCCTTTTGTAAAAACTTTTCCCTGCTTTGGGCAACGAACCGCAGAGGACACACAATGTGTCAAATTAACAAAAAGAGAGCACTCACACACACACATACATAGGTGTGGTTTCCACTGGGTACGGGAGGGTGGAGTGAAATTACCCTCACACTCTTCTAGTTAGTAAGAGACTAAGAGGGTAATCATTAAATAGGTCTGTCCACTCTTGCTACTGGATAAATTACAATTATAATAATTATAATAGAAAAGAATAAAAGAATTTGATGGATAAAATAGAAGCTATATAAACTAAACATAAAACACACTTTGTGCACACACACCTTTCCAGTCTTTGCTACCTCAGTGAACACCACTAGAGAGACAGAGGGCGAGCAAGAAAGAGGGGGAGAAAGAAGGAGATACACACACCCAACCCAGAGCCAACGGCTTGTGACACATCTCTGAAGCAATGAGGTGTGTGTGTGTGTGTGTGTGTGTGTGTGA
>JBBKCR010194239.1:0-13385 GCA_037577295.1 Ladigesia roloffi | reverse complement strand
TTATTATTATTATTATTATTATTATTATTATTATTATTATTATTATTATTATTTATTTGATATTACAGCCCACTGTTGCCATTTTTATTTATGTCTTAGAATGCACATTCATATGGCCTTAATAAAACTTTCATAAAACCTTTTATGATTATTATTAGTATTGGTTATTATTTTGAAATAGTCAGAGGAGTGCAGTTCCATATATTCGGTTAATTAAAATAAAATTAAAAGATTACTCCATTCTGTATCTGGCTATTGTACAATTGTATTATTGCTTCTACTATAACACTACATATCTCTATTTATGAGGAAAGTACCTACTTGTTCACTCAAATCAATTTTAATAATTACATCTTTTTTGTGTTTTTTACACAGACAGCCACTGCTTTGCTATTGGCCCAAACCTCTACCTTGGAAATGTTTCAATTCATTTCAGATCATGGGTGCACAGAAAAGAGAAGGCAAACCTTTTCTGATACACACATGATGTGCTAAGATGTTTCAGGGAAGTTCTTACTAAACGACTGCTTTTCTGTACTAGCTGTAAAAAGGCAAAATTACATTTATTAATTTGTTCACTGGTGTGACAACACTTTCAGTTAACAATGGGTTATACTACATAATTTGCTGATACTTAATAACAATTAATACATCCTAATGTATATCACTTATACTAATTGAATATGTACAAAATCATCCATGCACAGAATTGCAGAAGGGTAGTGCTGATCCTTACACATTATATTACATTTGACTAGTTCTATTTATTTTAATATTAGTTTGAAAATGTATGAAACTGTGTTTAGATGTGTATTATTTTAACAGTTTTTTACATGAAGTAATTTAAACAGTTTTTATCAGAGTAATATTGATATTTATGTTTGCATTAATAAGTGACACTAATAAAATTATGCCATTATTGTCCAGCACTCCTAAAAATGTTCATATTTTGCATATAAAGTCACATGCATCGATGTAAGATATTTCTGCATGATCTATTCAAGCAGATCACAAGCCCTTTAAAAAAACATCTTCAGGTTGTCCATTTCAGGTAAGCGTAGTATAACTTGTTAAACTAAATATATATACATTTTATTAAACAAATCAATCTGTTATTAAAAGCCTGTGTTAGAAAAGCGTTTGAAGCCCTAGGTTTGGCACAGAGGTTAATTAGGATTAGGAGGTTAATTCATTCGGATGTCAGGCAGGTATGAGCATGAGTGACATTGCCCTATTTTAAAACCATCAACCTGAGGTCTTCATTATCACCCCTTGGTCTTTGCTACCACATAGTAAGGAAATCTATAAATGCTAATCATGTACAAATAATTTCTAAAGAGTTTAGACTCAGTGGCAGACTATGTACAGAGAAAATTCATCCCCATAGTTTCCTTCCCCAGGAGTGGCCACAGGATAACATCTAAGGATCTCTTATTCTCGCTTAGGCTAGATATGTTCACCATCATGCAAACAGTGAACAAGAACAGTGTGTTTGGATTAACAGCAGAGAGGAAGTCACTATTCTCTAGAAAGAACATTGGTGTTTGTAGAAGTTTCCTTAAAGACTGCCCAGAAAAGCCAGATGGCCACTAAAAGAATGCTATTGGGACTGATAAGGCAAAAGCAGACATTCATGTCTTTATGATAAACAAAAACAGACCCTAATGTGTACCTCAACTCAAGTGGGGGTTTAATACATTTTACTACCTTTAGAACAGGATAGTCTTCCAGTTTTTGTTATGAATTCTGGATTGTATCAAGGAAATCTACTAGAGTATATCAGAAATTCAGCAAATCCAAAAAGGCTGACTAATTTTCTAGCACCACTTTTCATGATAATTAGCATGCATATACATTTTAAGTATCCATCTATACATAGTTTGCCATATACATTTTAAGTATCCATCTATACATAGTTTGCCATATACATTTTAAGAATTTTATGTATTTGGAGGTTGTTATATTTCTCTTCAATGATGATGATGAAGTTGATCATTTTTACACAATAACTTAGAATTTTTAAAGAATCAATATAATTTAAAGACAATTCTGCAGATGTATGCAAATGTATATCACTGAACATTTCACTAGACATTTAGACGTTCACAGATGATAACTATTCAATAAATTAGTGCATATCCTATCTTTTATGTACCAGAAAAAAACATCAGAAGACCACATTCCAATCTCACTTTATCCCTTTTATTAAATTTTTATTAAATTAGACAGTATGTTTAATAAAGCTGATAAATTGTTATAATGTGGAAAAGAC
Organism: Ladigesia roloffi; assembly: GCA_037577295.1. Taxonomy (NCBI): domain Eukaryota; kingdom Metazoa; phylum Chordata; class Actinopteri; order Characiformes; family Alestidae; genus Ladigesia; species Ladigesia roloffi. Next base: position 11,113 of record JBBKCR010194239.1, on the reverse strand, counting down.
CCTTGTTCACTCAAAAACCAGGCAGTTTAACTGTTGCAGGCCATACAGACAGATACATGTAAAAACATGTTTGTGACATGACTAAATGAGAGAAAAGTATAGCAGCTAATTTTCCATATATGAACTATAAAGATTAGGGAGTGAACAGGACTTATGAAAAGTACTCAAAACTAGTAAATTATTATTTGTTTATGTGTTGGGAGTTGATTTTCCTACATCATTCAATCAAGTGGGGAGAGAGCGTATTATACTTCCTTGTTTTATTCCACTTCATCTAAATAACAGATTTTTATGGTGGTCATCCTTCATATTTCATTGCATGCTCAGTGTTTTGGCTATTCTAGACCAGCAGAAACAGAAAAACCCTGTCATGCCATATATTTCTCTGCACGATAAAATCCTTTACTTGATTAATTGCTCCCCTCTGTCTCCATCCTGTGGTCAACAATAGAACTGTGAGTAAAATATGATGGCTGAATCATTTACAGAATGTCAGATTAACTTCACCATCTGATGAGAAAAATATCCAAAACTTCAAAGTTTTCTTCCCATCTTTGTTTCCTTGAACTGACTCTAAAGGCACCAACGGCTTGGAGAAAACGGCACTGTCCTTTGCTGCTTTCTGAAAGACAGACAGGATGCTCATAAGGTCTGCACACAGGGACACTGTCTGTCAAAGCAAATAGACAGCTGGCCCAAAGCACTCATCCATCAAGCGCTGGCACATCCACTTTGTACACACTGATAACAAGGGAATTAACAACAGGCCGAGAGATCGATGCATTATTTAAGAGGCAGCAAGCTGATTTCTGATGAAAATGAATGAGAGAGTTCTCTCTCACTCACTTTTCTCTCTCTCTCTCTCTCTCTCTCTCTCTCTCTCTCTCTCTCTCTCCCCCTCTCTCTCTCCATCCCTCTATAGAGAATACAAAAACTCCGGTCAAGAGACATGCCAGAACGTTCACGATTGAAGGGCCCCTTGACACCTGCCTGATAATAAAGTAAAAAAGAAATTACTCTCTTCTATCACTTGGGGTGAGAAATGCCTTCATTCAAAAAAGACTTTCATAATGGTCACATCCATCTAAGCTCTCTGCCGCAATAATACAAGAGCTCTCAATCTGTATTAGGCAACAAAGGGAAGGACCTATTGCCATGAATTTTACAAACTAATTGTCATTCTGAGGTCATGGGTTTTCTATTTAATGTGGATCTACATAATGCAAAGATGGATCTCAACAAGTCAGAGGAATTGTGGTATTTTATGCAAAGGAATTGCAAAGATAAGTCAATATTCAGATGCCAAGTGCTGGCCATGGCTCAAAAAAGTATTCGATCAGCATAGGCATGTCTGAGTAGTCACACAGAGGCCCTAAGGCACCAGTAGCCTGACAATTCAATAGATTTCAAAATATTTATATTAAAAAATATGTAATTTCCTTTAAATTTATACTTTAAAGAACAATATTTTTCTTTGAAAATTAGGAGAAATATTGTAAACAGTTCTTAAAAACTAAGACAAATTTGTTCAGTTTAATACTTGCAAATGATACATTTTTGCAGTAGTCCCTTTTATTTTTTCAAGAGCTGTATATATAGGCATACATACATATTTACTTTTAATGAGTGATTTGTCCACACAGGTAAGTCTAGCAAAGCTCTCAACATTCTGGCAGGTATATAAAAATGCAAGAGTCTGGTATATATGACTTTAATGGACGGCTTCCAGCAGTTGTCAGCTACATTCAGTGGCAGATAAAAAACTGAGCCCCATAAATAGTATATTGTAATAATATAATAATATTGTACTAATGAAAAAGAAACAGACCTATTTTCTACCCTGTCATTATTTTTTACCACTGGATGTCAGTATTTAGTTAGAGAGCCACACTGGCTATGAGGTTGTTTTAGTGGAGTGATTGACATTGCTGCTTTCCAAGCAGAAGCACGGGTCTCAATTTCTGCTCAAGGTGAAACCGCACCAGACACCAATTAGTCCTTGGGCAAGACTCCCAACATTACATCACACCCACATCTGTGATATTCAAAAACTGTACGCTTCAATAAAAGTGTCTGCAAACTACGTAGTAGATATGCATAAGAAAATGCATTTATGCCTACCTTGCTGTATACGCTTCCTCTATAAACAAACCCAGTACATCCACCCCTCTCCCTTAATAAATGCAGTTAGGTTTAATGTTTAATGTTTAGCTAACTAAAAGTTTTTGAATGTGCAAGTTATTCATTGTTCATTGTTCATTGTATAGTGACTCAATTTAGTCACACTCGAACACACCACACTACAGCACACATTGTGAACAATGGGAAATTTTTCTCTGCATTTAACCCATTCAAAAGAAAAGCAGAAATCAGCTCCTGAGGTGCAGAGCGTGGGGATGGTACCTTGCTTAAGTGAAACCCTAGCAGTCACTAGCAGTCCTGGCATTTGAATCAACAACCTTCTGATCGCAGTTCCTAACGCCCAGGTCACCAGCTAATATAAGTTGGTCAGCAAAATTGGTCTTTTAGCTAGATGCTAACATGGTAGTAGAGCCCACATTAACATAAATCTCAATTTTCATGAGGATTAAGTACAAAACCATTTAGCCTCAGGGTTTGCGCTGTCAATAAACAATCAACAAAATACTACTTACCTCATTCACCTTCGACTGGTAGGTGGTTTTAAAGGGATCCAAATCCTGAAGCCAGCTTTCTGTTGCCCTTGTTGTTGTTATCGCAACTTCTTTGATTATTACATGTCACATCTCCTGACAGGTCACCATCTAATCTGCCAGGAATGCAGTTCTAGCAGTACTAGTGCAATAGCATTTTGTTCTAGAAACAACAACAATAACAATAATAATGATGATTATGACAATAAATAACAACAACAACAAGAATTATAATATTAATACTACTACGTTTACTAATAATAATCATAATAACAATATCAACATCTCAATATCAATATCAACAGAGAAAACACCTCTTTATCATGCCTTTGCGAATACAGTCCTGCTCTCTATGAACAGTGACAAACATGGCTCTGCTGAAGAGTGATAAATCTGATTTCAGTTAAGTAAAGTAAAGTGAGGTGGGGTTGGGTCTTAAACAGCTGTCCGGGGCCAAAACGTATCAGCAGGACCGACTGAAGCTGCAGTGTACCATTAGAAACTTCGTATTAAAGCCTCGTCTTTGTGTATTGGTCTCCTCCTCTATGATTTGAACAGGCTCTCCGTACAGAGAGATTAAATCTGGAGTTGATGGGCAGAGTTTAACTCCTGCCCTCCTGGTGATCATCACATATAATGAAGACCACAGAGAAATACACAGTAAAATACAAAGTGTTTACCCATTTCACACAAGGCAAACTGCTGCTTAAGTCTAAATGAAAAGTTTTGCTTTACATTTTTATATGCTTTAATCATGCTTTAAAAATGCGGTCCCAATGAGCACAATGTCCTCCATCATATATAAGTGAAAGAAGTTCAAAACCACCAGGACTCTTCCTAGAGCTAGCCGGCAATCTAAACAGTGCAATCAATTTACCAAGAGTCACTCTGTCAGCACTACAGAGGTCTGTGGAGGGAGGAGAACCTTCCAGAAGGACAATCATCTCTGCAGCAATACACCAATCAGGCCTGTATGGTAGAGTGGCCAGACAGAAGCTACACCTTAGTAAAAGGCTCATGGTAGCCCGTCTGGAGTTTGCCAAAAGGCAGCTGAAGGACTCTCAGACCATGAGAAACAAAATTCTCTTGTCTGATTAGACAAAGATTGAACACTTTGGTGTGAATGCCAGACGTCACGTTTGGAGGAAACCAGGCACTGCTCATACCCAAAACAATACCATCCCTACAGTGAAGCTTGGTGGTGGCAGCATCATGCTGTGGGGATGTTTTAGGGGCAGGAACTGAGAGACTAGTCATTATAAAGGAAAAGATGACTGCAGCAATGTACAGAGACATTCATCTTTCAGCAGGACAAGGACCCTAAGCACACAGCCAAGATATCAAAGGTGTGGCTTCAGGAGGACTCTGAATGTCCTTGAGTGGCCCAACCAGAGCCCAGATTTGAATCCAATTGAACATCTCTGGAGGGATCTTAAAATGGCTGTACACCGATGCTTCCCATCCAACCTGATGGAGCCAAGCTTGTGGCATTATATTCAAAAAGACTTGAGGCTGTATTTGCTGCCAAAGGAGCATTAACAAAGTGTTGAGCAAAGGCTGTAAATACTTATGTAAATGTTATTATTATTTTCTTTTTATAAATTAGCAAAAACCTCAAGTACTTTTTTCACGTTGTCAATGAAAAAAAAAAAACAATTGAATACATTGTGGAATAAGGCTGTAACCAGTGTTTGAAGTGGGACAAAATAAGTGCAGGAACTCTAATTTTCCAACATATCCTCGGGCCACTTTCACTGTGCCAGCTCAGTTTCAGTAAGTACCGGAACGCAGAAAAAAGTGGTGGAACCCAAAAGACGACAATACAGAAGTTCCGGAACTGTGTGCGGCTGTAACAACACATTAGGTGGAAAAAGTAATGCGCCGTGAATACTTTCCGAATGGACTGTAAATCATTAAAACCAGTCCATGCTCATGGTCTATTTCAGAAGGGTTATTTTATAGGGTCTTTTCTAACTCCCTCAAAATAGATAGTAAGATAGACAGAGAACTCTAGCCTTCATAAAAAGGCCACTAGGGTAGGTGCTTGAGTCCTTCTCTGCATGTAGCTGGGATGTACACACATACCAGCTCAGGATATTAACTTTTACAGACCCAGAGATGGCACAAAGGACTGCTCATTAAATCTCATCCTAGTGTGTCCTAGTGTGGATTCAAAGGTGTAAGGATGTACATGAAACGCTGTCATGATTTTATTCTACAGGGCCAGAGGCAGAGTTTCTGATGTACCAAAAACTGCTCATGGTCATAAAATGTTGTTCATATGATGTTTAATATCCTATAACAAGTTATTCTTTAGACCCATAAGGTATAAAGGACATATTGTCCTGTCACAGCATTCAAATTACATCCTAATATTATTACATTAAACACCATCAGTACCTCACTTTCTATCCTTCCCTGGACAAGTTCAAAATTTTATATATTTCCACTAAACCCCAGCAGTAAACCTACTAACACATTCTTATGCCAATGCTTGATAAAAAGACAAAATTCTAATGAATAATAATAAATTGTCAAAATCAAAATGTCTAGTCATCTCATCAGCAAGATCAAGATTTTTATTAATTCATTTTTAATAACTAATTCACTCACTTTACAATTTATCTGGCAGTTGTGCCGAACCGCCCTTGTGTTCTTCTACAATGCCTTCCACTCCATCAGTATGCTAATTCTGGTACAATAGAGGAAAAAGGACAACATGAATTAATAATCGTAAGTTGTAATTCAGATGTTTACCTCTATGTATTAACTGACATTATTGAAGATCAGATTACATTTTATAAAATATGAATGTGGAAACAATACTAGGAGGATACCAACTATTTTAGCAAAGCTCTCATTTCTGCAAGATATAAGTAAAGCTAAGTTTCTAAATGGCTCAGGTAAAGATCTATTTTATCCCCTATAGCAAAAATTTGGAGGTCAACGTACATTTTGATCTTGTGTACCAAATGCTTCAGTGCTTTAAAAGCAATTAGCCAAAACTAGCAAGCTTGGAGAAATTAAAATAATGATGCTGCATCAGCAGTCATGCATAACAGGTAGTTTTAGACCTTAAATCCAATGTGAAGAAGGCAGATTTCATATTTTTTGTACGCTTACTGCTATGACATACATCCACCCTCTTATTAAGGAAAAAAGGCATTACATTGGTATAACTGCAATGTGCATTCTGCCCCTAAAGTCAACCCTTATGTTCACTTTATCCCTCGCCCGTCCGGGGGCTGACCTAATAAACTTCACTTGAAATAACATTTCATGTCATTTGATGCCATTTTTGTTACATTTTCAAAACTAGTGAGATAAAAATCAGATTTTGTATCTGAGCATTTGTAGTTTGGAGGGAATTAATTGTAATAGCCCGGGAGGCAGAATACACATTAGATGCATTTGCATGAAATTCTGTGCATAATAGTAAACATACTGTCCCATATAATCAAGCACAGTCCTATATGGCCTAATCAGCTGTTCTATTGATCAGATCCATTGTCTGGAATGACCTCTACCGCTTGACTTAACACTGTCCAGTATGTCCTAACACATTTTTCCTTATACAGTATCACTGCTCTATCAAATCAAATACACTGTCAGACAAGTACTAATACACTACACCGTGAAACATAACACTGTGTTCCTTATGGACTAATACACTATATGACCTAACACACATTTGATCAAACACAACCTAACACACTATTTTGTTTAACCTAACACAATGCTCCTTATGGCCTAACACATTGCTGATATGACCTAACAGTTCTATTTGACTATAAGAAGAAATAAATTGCTTTATTTTATCTGAATTATTGCCCTACATCACGTGACACATTATCTAGTATGACCTAACATATTGTCCAACATGATCTACTGTCAGAATTTTGTCCAGCCCGTTTTTTGAGTTTTATGTGATTTTATGTCAAATTTGGGTTTTTTTTCCCTCCTGTTTTTATCTTGTTCCAATACACACAAAGGGAATAAACATGCGGATAGCAAGACATGTGTTAATGCAATACTTTTCTGTGAGAAATACTACATTTTCTGGAAATATTTCAGGGGTACCAACAATTTTGTCCACGAGTGAGACCCAATTGTGAGCAAGCAGACAGTGACAGAGGCAAGGAAAAACTCCCTAGAGCTGAAAGAAAAACCCTTGCAAAGGAACCACATCTCAAATGTGTATCTATCCTCCTCCAGCTGACACCAGATAGCAAGAAAGATTAAAAGATGACAGTTAAAAGCAAAAGTATTCAGCCGTAACCACTAATGAGTATTGTTAATAGCATTAAGAGTCTGAAATCAGTCCACATTAGTCCACACATCCCACATGACCTAACACACCGGCCCTTCTACCCAACACATCTGAATCCACCATACACAGTCAATATGGCATGATCATACGCCAAGGACAAAAACCTCATCCACACACTTTCCATTTATAAGTCTATGATGCACTGTGCTCAACTGTGTGATCCAGTGGACTCATTGTGCATTAAGTGGCATGCTCCATGATTCATGTGCTTACTTATGCCTCTAGTCAGATCTCATTCACACAGTATATTGTTTGCTTGAAATCCATAACCGTATTTCATATTCATACCCAGATGCTCTGTAGTTACTCCCTCATGGTAAAATGTCAGAGGATCATGCAGTAACATATACGGCCACTAGGGGACACTGCAGCGACTACTTTACAGGAGATGTGCTTTTGCCTTGATGTCTTGGTGTAATTGATGGACTGAACATACATACGTCCCTTTTCTGGTCATCATTAGGCATCTTGTCAGTGTATTTCTTTATCATTAAGCCTGGCTGGTTTTGCTTGTGTGTGGTGGTTAACACCCTGTTGCGCTGGTACGTAGACTACGCCGAACTAAACTTCTTTCACTTTCAGCAGGTTTTTTTTTTCTTTTTGGGTTAAAATCTAACAAATGAATAACTGATGCAGAAAAATGACAAGAATAGACTCACACATGGACAGAGACTCGGTCCAAACACCCACACTCTCACATTTCATCTCCTGGAGTTTAAAGCCACTTTCAGGGACTGTGTGGGTGGCAGCCTCAGATCACAACGTGATCTTTCCAAAGCAACATTTATGAGGCCCACCAAGTTCATTTTCACTTTTCTTTCAAACTGACTGTATAGCATTAATTTCTTAACTGCAGAAACTCCAGAGCCTGACAGGAATGGGAGACAAAATGAAAAAAAGGTATCTGAAATATATAGGGTGTGTTTAAAAAAATATACAGCTTAAAAGATATTCAAATCCATTTTCCATCAAAAGGAATTTGTAATGCTTGCTGCTCATCTGAATATTCCTTGTGCTGTACTCTTTGCTCTGAATGTACTGAAGCTGGGACAGGAAGCACATACCAATCACAGCACAGATTTACTCATTAATACAGTAAAGTTACGATGCAGCACTTTTAGCGAAGTGGCTACAAACCTACAGCTTAGTAATTGATAATGAGGTGGGCCTGAAACAGCAGAGCTTTTAGTCTGGGAATGGGTGTTTTTTTTAGTGGGGCATGCCATTATTTATTGATATTTATTATTACTAAGCCAGTTTAAATAGCAATAACTAAATTAATAATGTAAAACATATTGTATGTACATGTTTGTTAAAAGGATGTGTTTTGTATGTACCGTAAACTCCGGACTATAAGCCGTTACTTTTTTCTTAAACTTTTCCAATTTTTTAAGACTGTGGCTAATAATATGGTGCGGCTCATGCAAGTTTTTTTTTCATGAGGCCAAAAACATTTTGCCTCCCAGACCCTAGGAGATGTTCAGTAAAAAAGCATACGCACATGATGTTCGTGTTACTGATACATACGTATACTTAAAGGGAGCCGTGTTACAGATACTATTCAAAAAATAAAACCATGTGCAATATGTAATTGTATCGTTTAAAAGTAAAAAAAATCTGCGTAGATATCTCATATTACAACATGAGACATATGCGTCCAGTGCGGCTTATACAAGTACAAAATTGATTTTATTTCTAAAATTAGAGCATGCGGCTTTTAATCAGGTGCGCTTTGTAGTTTGGAATTTACGGTGTTTATTTATGTATGTATCAATTATTTTAATAAATATTATGTTATGATATAAAATTATGATCATAAAAACGTTTACTCTTTAATTATTACTTTATTATTTATTTGTTAAAACTTTACTATTTTTCTTATTAAAATAAGAGCAACAGACTCAAGACAAGTTTAACGTTTCTTCAGAATTGGTCATTGAAGGCGTTGCAATTAAAATGAGTTTGGAGGCTAATGTGCCACAGCACTGCTGCAGAGGTACACTCTCTGGTTAATGCACATGTACAGTGGCAGGTTGAAGGAGCCAGTGTCAGCTCAATCTCCTCTGCATGACTTCCTTGTTGGATAAAGTGCTGATTCGGCCGGTCCTGCTGGCCTGGTTGCTGTAATGGTGTGGATTCGTCCCGTCCCTGACACTCACGCAGCACACAGGGGATACAGATTGGCCTGTAACGGGAAGTGACTGCCATTCTCCCCTACTTTTAACATGTCTATGATTAAATTCAACATAGCTCTGCCATTTCATTCAGAGGGAAGGAAGGCATATGGCAGAATTTCCAGCCAACGAGTGCCCACCTTCTGGCCGTTTTTATTCCTGATCTTTTCCCAAGCTTAATTCATCGCCTATCTTCTCCTGCCTGTCAGGACAAGGTTCTGTCTTGTTGTTGTTGCCATCTTCCCTTTTTGTTTTCAAGAACATGTATGAAAAATAAATAAAGTTAGGCCACATCATCCTCTCAGGATGGTTTAGACCAAGGGTTGATGCCTTGTCCCTGAACACATCAATGGACAGAAATGTCAGTATGTTTCTTGGAATTGGGTAATTGGAGGTGTGTAAATAAATGTTTTTGTCAGATCGAGTCAAAACAAGATGAAAATACTTCAAGGTAAATAAGTAAGTAAATAAATGAATAAAAAAAGAAAATGACATACAAGGGCAAAATGCTACATATGGGAAAGCATGTCAGGAAAGTTCTCTGAAATTGTACAGGAGAACTGGAACACCATCCCTCCAAAACATATTCCCTCATTAGTGTGTTGATGATGGTTGTGGAGAGCTGCATAACCGGTCCAAAATTTCCCATTTGTTCAGTTGGATTGAGGTCTGGTGACTGTGAAGGCCATAACATACAATCTACATACTTTTTCATCAAACTGTGAACCTTGTTCCCCTTCGACGAGGTCATTGACATCCTGGAAGGTTCTACTCTCATCAGAACAGAAGTGCTTCATAAGTCAAAGATGATCACTCAGTATTGATTTGCAGTGACCCTTTGCTGTAGGGGGCCAAGTCTATCAGCAATCAGCAATAAGTTGAGGAAAACAGAGCCACCGGATGTCTTCACTGTGGAGGTCAAGTATTTATGCCTGTGCTGTTCTTGATGCATGTCACACACCACCATGGTGCCAAATGGACCACACAGTCATAACAACCCCTTGTTCCCCTTAGGTTGTAAGGGACTATAGATAGCCTTCTCTGTAGCTACATCACTCTGTAGTGCGTAAAATGTGCAGCATCAGATCCTAAGAACATACAAAGGATTATCAGTGTCTCCACACTGTCACAGAAAATGTCATTATATGCTGCATCTGCAAAGCCACCAACATGGTGGAAGACCCCACAAGATCCAGTTTTAATGGGTTTTAAAGAAGTAGCTGGTAGCCCAGAATTTGCCCTGCAATCAGGATTTGACTGCTAAACACAATATCATCTCCACACACTGCTTCCTGGGTGCTGTGTTCCTGGCTGCCCGCTGCTTCACTTGGTGAATGGGTTAAATACAAAGGAAGAATTTTGTACTCTGTTTCCTTCCACTAAACTAAATGTATTATATACTGCACATTTTTTCCTGGTCAAATGTTGATTCATTTCATTTTGTACTTTTTATATGGATGAAATAACAGAAAACATTGGCTTAATGTGACTTGACTAACTTTGATTAGCCCAAATTAAACTAGTTCTGTTGTGAGCAGAGCTGTTAGCATGTTAAGATAATACTCATGTGCTGTCAGCAGTATATTCATTTAGAAATGGTTGCCATATACAGTGCATTTGATGCCTGAAAAGTTAAAACAAGCAAAGAAATGTGCAGAACTGGAAACTTTCTCTCCAACCTCTACCTCTGGTTTTCATACATGTACACAGACACACACACATATTACTCTCCTAGTTTATGTAGCTTATTTAATACTAATGCAACGGTTGAAGTGTAATTTTAGGTGTCCATATTCAGGTGTTTTCACTGAGAATAATTTCCCTTTCTATGTGCATAAGACCACATACACGCACACACACACGCACGCGCACACACACACACACACACACACACACACACAAACACACACAAACACAAACACAAAAACACACACAAA
>JBBKCR010194229.1:0-13385 GCA_037577295.1 Ladigesia roloffi | reverse complement strand
TGTGTGTGTGTGTGTGTGTGTGTGTGTGTGTGTGTGTGTGTGTGTGTGTGTGTGTGTGTGTGTGCGTGTGTGTGTTTTGTAGGGTAGACAGGTGCTTTGGTTCTGGTTTGTCCTGTAGAAAAATTGTTCTGGATACTAAAATCAACACACCCCCTGTCTGCAGTCAGGTATCTCTACTTCTTTGTGGGGGTCATATACAGTCCATGGAATCCAGAAAAGAAAGTGGTTCTTTTTGCTCGTGTATAAGTGTGTGGGGTGTGTTTGTGTGTGCTAGTGTTGACCTGTTGTAGCCCATTCCTGCTACTATTATCTTTATTATTACCATTGTCTGTATTTTGCTCTCAAAAAACTCTGGTCATTTATTGTGCATGCGTTATTGTGTGTGTGTGTTTGTGAATGTATGAAATAGATCAAGCTGAACAAGCTCCAACTGGCTGGCAGCCTTTCTGAACATCAACTAGAGAGCTGTCACATTAGGGAAGCTGTCTGTCAGTGAAAAAGATAAGCGATTAAATGTTAAGGTATCCATGTTTCAGTTTAAATTAACCTTTGATGAGTGAGTTCTTCCAAACATCCTCAGGGTAATAGTAGCAGTCTCTCCTCTAATCTTCTAATCAAACATTTGTGATTGTCAAACATGTTATTCTGTTAGTGTGGCCTGCAACATATCAAACACAGTGCATTCCTTCATAATCATACTGTGTTGAAGTAAATGTATCATCATGTCTGAGGTGCATGAATCATCCTTACTGCAGGTGTTGCATTTTGTCTATTTTCTGAACCCAAGTCAAACTTCAAAGTGTTTGCTGGGATCAGCCATGGCCAAGGGTGAAAACAGAAGTGTCCTTCTCATGTCTTGTTGACATACTACATAACTAATGATGTGACGTTGAGGGTGTCGAGAAAGTCCTGGCAGATAAGTGCAATTTTATGAACTGGGTATCAGTATGCATATTTCTTATGAAATCTTAGTTGTTGGAAATTGTAAATGGTTCAGGATACTAGGGGTGGAGACAAATACAAATACGTTATTCGGACTGGCACAAGTTTTTTTACGAATACCGTATTTGGACAAATACTTTAAAAGATATTTGTGTTCGGGACTCCCCCCTTCTTCCCTTCGTTACACACTCGCGTGGTTTGGGCAGTCGGCCTGCGATCAGAAAGTCGTGGGTCGATCCTCCGGACTACAGGAAGCTCTGAGGTACCCTGAGTAAGTACCGTTCCCGCACACTGCTACCCGAGACCGTCTCCACACACTGCTACCCGAGACTGTCTCCACCCATTGCTCCACATGGGTGCAGATTTCATGGCTGCCTGCTGCTTCACTTGGTTAATGGGTTTAAATGCGGAGGAGGAATTTCGTGCTGTTCACACTGTGTGCAGTGGTGTGTTCACGTGTGACCGATTGATCACTTTCACTTTTAGATATTCCATCTCCCCGCCCCCTCCCCCATCACACTCTCAAATTCAGGAGGAGAGTCTGACGTTGTTTGCGCTGCATTATGAATTTTAACCGAATACAAATACAAATACGAATATGAAGAATTTTCCCTTTTAACAAATATAAATACAGATACAAATAGCGGCTGCTCTGCACACCCCTACAGGATACCAAACCCTACTTAACAGACAATGTGGTTTTGTAACATTTTTATGGGGTCATTCGAACTGAAATTTTCAAACAACATGAAAGTCGGTAGGTTGTGTAAATAAGGGTATTACTAATTTATGAAAAAAACTATTATGAGAAAATGTTTTTTCTGATAGCAACAGCTTTCCACTAAACTGAGGGATCTAAAACTAAAACCAAAGCAAATCTGTTTTCCAATGCAAACAATTGCCATTTGCTTGAAACCACCCCACCCTCATCAGGTTTACACTGTTGCTGCTGCTGTAGAGACCCTACAGAATGCTGTAGCAGCTGCAGCAGCTTGTTCACAGGGAAACTAGCTAAATCATAAAGATTCATTAGGATCTACGACCATGATTCCTTTTCCCATTACCAACCCTGTCAGCAGCACCACGGCCACACACACTTCACCCTATGGAGAGATATTACGAGACCAACATTATTTTTGCCCGAAAAAGGTCATTACATTTAAACGTTGGCAAGTGTGGAGGGGCTGCTGGTGGAAGGTAGACGTTGGAACATGGTCACCCATATAGTACCAGTCATAAATCTAGACCCCCGTTAGTAGTTAGGTTCCAGCTGGAATCGTATTTAAAACTGAGCTGTGAGTACACACATATTTGTATTCCTATTTTGTTTACAATTTTGGTCCCCACAAAGCATTCGATACACATGCACACACTCAGTCAAGTTTTGTAGTATTTAAAAAATAATAATAAAAGTGATGCTAAAGATTAATCACTTTTTGTGTTTATTTCTATGATGAACCTGGCTTTTTAAGGATTCCCCAGGAATAAAGTTAAGTTGATGAACATTAAAGGACCTTGACAAAGATTCTGTACCAGGTTTTGTCAACTTGTTTCCTTTCTGTCCAGAGCTTTGCAGAAACCCCTCTTCTAACATCTAGGATTCAGCTCCTGAAGGTGTTTCTATTTAGCTGATGAGTTGTAATCAGGTGTGATTAATGAATGCTACACTTTGCAGAGCTATGGCCTGAGGGGAACTCAGTTTGACACCTGTTTCACGCCAAATAAAGATTTTTCCCAGAACTAAACAACTGAGCCAAGACTCATTATTTTAAGGAATAAAGAACCTTTCTATTCACTTTTGGCTTCCATTATAAAAGCTTATTCGAGAAATCCTTGAAGAATACTTCTCTGTGCAGAAGAAATATAGATGACAGTGTGTGGAAACACTTGGAAACACACTGTATATTCTCACACACACACACACACACACACACACACATTGTCACTCAACACACACAACTGTACCCGCCTCCAGTCACACTCTTAAAAAGCTTTATTCCAAATAGAATCTCACTCGTGGGAAACAGTCATGTAGGAGTAGAATCAAAGGTGGACACTGGAGCTGAACAGGGAAAGAACAAAGTTTCTTACAAAGGAAAAGAATGTAAAGTAATTGGATACAGAATCCATGTACATCTACATCTCTCTCTCTTTCTCTCTCTTTCTCTCTCTTTCTCTCTCTCTCATTCTACTCTTTGTTCCAGTGGGAGTGAGGTGCATTAATAGTGTTGTAATGTTAAAGAACCTCCAAACTGACTGGAGTCAGTCCTAAAGTGCTCCGACTCAGGTGTGAGGAATTTCTCTGTGATGAGCTGGAATGCTTTTAGTGCTCCTCACTCATGTTTGTTTCCTTCCCTGTACATAGACTACTCAGCTGGAGATCATGGGTCATGGCCTTTTTATTCATGAAGATCACTTTTAAAGCAATCATGCTTGTGTGTGTGTGCTTGTTTATGCACTCTAGCCATCTAAGGAAGATTCTGGAGGTTCTCTCAGCATTTTGGAACTATACTAAGTTCACTCCCCCAGAATCAGGTACTTGTACAAAGTTGGACAAGCTACAGAATGGCAAAAATCCAGCAAAATGAGAAACCAGAACTCCTACAACATACATGTTCGAGCCATAAATATTACAATGCAATGTTAAAATTTTTGTTATACTGTAGCAGTATGTCTAAGCTAACAACATTGCACTTGTAATTTTTTTGTCCATTGCAAATTAAGCATAGATTTCTAAGGTTTATGTTTAATGTTTCAGGCATGTTAACACATATACAGGCTTATTAACATATATATCAGTAACAGTGTTGTATTTTGTTAAGTAGTCATGGTATGGGCCCATGGGTAACACTCGTAATTTCATAACAAAACTGGTTCCATCCTTTAGAATCTCCATACTTGGTTGATTCCACTTTAATTTCTTCGTTATGTTATTGGATAATCCATTACATTAGGCCTTCAATCCAGTCCTAACCAATGGCACAGCAAGTTTAGTGTTATCTATATAGATACCATTTTTTTCTGTCAATCATTTTAGGATTTTATTTTACTTTGTAGTAGCTCTATGCCTGCCAAGTTTAAATACAAGCATAAGTTTAATAAAGAAAAATTCACAAAACATTAAAAACGTGTATGCATTTGTACACAGAAATAAGCCCAGAGAGTTCTTTCTGTCAGAATCCTGTTTATCCTTAAGAGAAATTTTAGAGGGCCACTGCTGTCTAATTCTACATGAATTATGTGCGGTCAAATTATTATTATTGGACCTTTATATGTTTTATTTTTACAGTGGTGCATAGATCTTCTGGCTTAAAATTTATGCTACCAAGCTGGACTGTATTGCTATGGCTAAAGGAAATTAGGCACAATGCTAGCATGTGCTGGCTTATGTGAGAGCAATTACATGTATACAGTCTATACTATCATAGAAAAATAATAATTTAAAATTAGTTTAAAATTCGTTCTACTACAAAACTCATTTGTGCTCTCAGTTCTTCTTACTCAGTTGAAATTATTAGCAATAGTCTGTAAAGCTAATCTATCAGCATAATTTTCTATTCTGGCTTCACTGTGTTAATATAACAACTACCAATTTAAAATTACACATTTTTCAGGCCTTTTCATATTGGGAGAAGGGCCCTGCTAGCCTGACCCTCCTCCCTATCTCTCTGTCTCTTTCTCACCCTTTATCTGTCTCTCTCTTTCTCTCTCTCTCTCTTTCTCTCTCTCTCATATCTCATGCCTATACCCACAACTCACACACACACACATACCTGTGCAACTGCATATTTCTCATTCCTGGTTTCCTCAAGATGACATTCCTCCCTTCTGACTCCACCAAGAGTTTTGCAATTAAGAAATTCTTTCTCTTCTATGAAACTAGGTTTCCATGGCAACCACTTCAATTACTTTCCAATTAGAATTCCACTAAGAGCATCCAGCAACAAAAGCCTGCATTGCCAGAGTTCCTTGCTCAGCTTTTGAGCAACTCACACACAGTAGTGATTCTCTTTGACAGTGTCAGAGAGGCCAGCATATCTTGCTGCAGCAGTTAAAAGGGAAGCAAGTAGATGGATGGATGGCATGAGGCCGCCTCGCATGCTCACAGCTCAGTAACGCCACAGTAGGAAGATGTGTTCATTGAAAGTGCTGCATTATGTAACACTCACTGCGAACTTTGGAGCTGCAGACAATGGTGAGGCTCCTGCTGCTCATTTTTCCAAGACTGACAATTTGGATGAGCCTAGAATATTCTGAATGAAGCAGAAAAATAACAAGGTTTCAGTGTCACTGATGCAAAGCACCACTCATGCACTCAAAATATCGACAAATATATTGCGACGTGTGACTATTACCTCAATGACATTGCATTCAAAAACATACACTTTAATGTAATGTTTATAGCTATAACACCTTCCAACACAAAAGGCTTTCCACAAGATTTGGAGTTTCTGTAGGGTTTTGTGCCCATTCATTTTGTAGAGCATTTACCAGGTCAGACATAGATGATGGGCAAGAAGGCGTGGCTTGCAGTCTCCATTCTAGTTCATCCCAAAGGTGTTTTAGGAAAGACGTGTTCAGTCCCTCTGTAAAATCATCCAAAGGACCATTCTCACAACACCCCAGCGTAGTAATTTCCACTTCATCACATAAACCAGTTCTAGGCTTTCTAAATACTCTTTGAATCAAAGAAACATCTAAATCTTGCAATTATATAACAGTAAAGTAAAAGTAATATTTTATTTATTCTTAGGAAAATGTTTTTCAAAAATAACCTTCCCTTTGAAAGATGTTTCATTGGTAGCATCACTCAAATAACTCTTTTTTGGCACCCAGGCCATACCACTGTCACCTGTAGAGGACTTGAGATTGGTGGAACTCTAAAATAACAGCTTTCATAATGCACTTTATTTCCATTTCTTTCTGGGATACTAAACTATTCTTGTTGTTCTTAGAATGTACAACGACTATGGATTACCTACGAGTCCCTTAAAATATGAAATAGGTGCTCTGTTCAAAAGAAGTTTTTAAGCTGTAAACCATTCAACAGACAGTTTCTCCAAACCTCCCTGTCCACCTTTCTTAGCATCCCCATGGGACTAAAGGGCTCTTCAGGTACCCCTAACACTCTAATTAGTTCCTCAATTTGGAACAGATCTCACAAAGGGAGCTTCACCTCACCTACATTGTCCACTGTCCTTGCATTCTTTATTTCTTTAGTTCTGTCCTTTTGTTAACAAATGTCTCATTGTCTCCCAAACTAGCAATGTGTATTTGATGATGGTGTGAGTGAACATACTCAGAGGTCTGTAAATGTCACTGTTCTGAATGCTCATTCTTCATCCTTTTCCTTTGTTAGCAGGTTCTAATTAATCTGAGATTTCTTCAAAATGTGATGCTGATAATCAAAATGTGAGCCATGCGCTTAGCACCACTGGACACACAGCAGTGCATCAGGTTATTTGTTCCTTTTCTTGTGCTTTTTTGTGACGTCTTTCCCATTCAGGAGAGAAGTAAAAATGGAGGCATTGTGCTGTTGGATAAGCTCTCACACCTCTATCATGCTTTGCTTCTTCCCTTTTTCACTTACACTTGTTAAAATTAGTTTAGAAGCTACAGTCCTTCTAATGGTGGAGCTTTTCGAGGAGAGTCTAACACATGAATGGAAAGTAATCGTCACCATAGATGAAGGTCTCTCTCTCTGCCTCTCTCTCCCTCTCTTTCACTCTCTCTTCCCTCTCTATTCTCTTCCCCTCTTGGTAGGGTGCTTCTAGCTCATAATTAGACTCTGTATGAAGGGTGTTGCTGTAGCCATGTGTAGCTGTATGACTGAGTCCATCTGAGTGTGAGTGTGTAAGAGAGAAAGGCAGGTCAGCTTAATAAAGTTTTGTTCTCCTGTCGCTGCCCTCAGCCTTCTAGTTCACTGACTGAGGGATCTGGGCTAAGCTTTCAGAAATTGTTTTTTCTCAGAACAAAAATGTCCAAAAATCACTGGAGCAATCGAAAAGCATGGCAAAGCAGAGCCTTTGAGTCTTTTGAGCTATGCAGCATCTCGGTTGTGATTTCTATCCATCCATCCATTATCTGAATTGTTCATCCTTAACCAGGGTCACATAGGGTGTTGGAGAAATGGCAAGCAGTCAAAGGGGAAAGCTGGAGAAAGTCCAGCCCGGTTTCCATCAGAAATACATGCAGACTGGGAAAGCAGACTCCACACGAACCAGACCCTTAGCCATCTGGAAATCAAACCCAGAAGATTCTTGCTATAAGCCAACAACACTTTGCACTTTGGGATTTGTTTATTGAAATACTTTGTCTTGTAGTATGAGTGTATGGACCAAGTGTATGATAACAGATTATATTTTAATTAGGGCTGTAAAGTGATTTATTAAAATTAAATAGTTAATCGCAAATCTGGGAAAAATATTAATCGCACTTCTGAGTCAAACCAATAAAAATATATAGTCATCAATTTTACAAAGAAGGCTTTGTTTATTCATTTTATCCCCAACTCTGTCACACTTTTAAAAGCTGTGAGATAAAAACAAAACTTACTTTTGAGTAGAAAATTCTCTTCAAACCTGAGAGAATTTCTATTTTAAATAACTGTCACACCCGGATGCTTCACCTTGAGGTGATATGGTAGTGAGGTAGTGCTTGGTGGTAATTGAGTTCACTTTTGAAGAGCACACATATTACCCTTGTCTTGTCCAAATCCCCCTCTGCCAGTAACTTAAAGCGAAATTTTCCATGTAACATTGTGTTTAGCTTCCATCGCTACCTGGACTGAGCAGCAGCATTAGCCACATGAAGTGGCTACGTCTTCTGGCATGCTGTTCGTGGGTGTAGCGTTATACTGCCCCCACTGATATTAGTTTGGTACTGCATATTTAATTTTGTAATTAATCGTGCAATCAATACATTTAAAAGTGTTATAGAATATAAATTGACACAAATAATTAACAGCACTAATTTAGCAGCATGATATTTTTAGCAGCACTTATTATAAATATAATCTAAGGCTCATCTAAAGATCTGACCATGGCTGTCAGCCTTTGCTGTGCACAGTATGCAACAAGGCACTAAACAGGATGTCCCAACTTGTAACAAGACAGCAGCTATAGTCTGACAGTTGTGATGGGTGTAAAATGAGTACAGCTGATCTAAACCTTTAACAGCATGCTTGTGAGAGGCTGGGTCTAGATTGCCCTGGGAAATAAAAGAGATGTCAACAAGCCTGAAACATCAGTGACATCAAAGGATCAGTGACAAAGAAAGGTGTTGATAAATTCTTGGTCCCCAAAACATTCTACATGTCATTGCAGCATATTCTGCACAATGTCTTTATGTGTGTATGATCCTGAGAGTTTAAACTGTGATATTTTGATGGTAAATATTCTGTCAGCTTGTGTTAGATGCTTGTGCCTCATTTCCTAATGCAAATGTGCATCCACTTTTAATAGGCAGAGGAAACTCAACATAAAAACAATACATAATCAATATATAATTAACAATGTGCAATATTTTTACTCACCTGCATTTTACAATGTCCTTCTTTAACATTACATGCATGAAGTGCACATTTGGATAAATGTATCTGTTTTGTAAGAAACACATTGGGCAGAATGTGCCAGAAACTGACATACAATGTCTCATACCTCAGGAGTAAAATCACCCCTTACTAAACTTTCATTCATGAACACCACTCTCTCTTCTTCACTGAACTTCATCTCAAGCTTGGGGATGACTTTTTCCATCTCCATTTATACCCAGCGCCTCATGAATGCAAAGTTAATAGGCAGGACTCTATGGTAGGCTATTTAAATAAACTGAAATTTAATGATACGAGATGAAGAATGGTTGGAAAATAATTGAAAATTTATTTATATGACTGTTAAACTAAAAACACACATCGCACTTTGAAAAAATTACATGTGGGTGGAGACTATAATACAAAAAAATTTAGTAAGGGCCCTATGAAATATATATGTAATATATGTTCTACTCTAAAAGCATGGTTTGCTGTAGTAGATTTCTGTAATCATTTGTTAGCATTGATCATGTGTTAACATTCAGTCAGCCCACACAAGGCAATAGCCCTTTCTTCTGTGTGAATGTGATCATGAATTCAGTGTTTCCACAGAAAATCTCCACTAACTGTAGCTCTTTACTGCGTGGTGCAGAGTGAATAGAACATTTCATCTGCTTCATTCAATTCAACTATTTATGTGCAAGAGTGAATGCAGAGCTTGCTCGGAGGCATTAGTGCCTTTCTCTCAACGATGGTTCTACTGATTTGCGTGTGAGCCCTCACCAGCCATTTGCAGCCAAATAGGGAGGGAAGAACATTTTTAATGAACAAAAGAAGAAAGGAATAAGGAAAAACGGACCGTAATCAAACTCCGCATGGACTTCCAGCAGGTGCTCCATATTATTATCTCAGCTGTGCCCCCTTCTGGGTCTAATGCTCCATAACAAAATTTAGGCAAGAACTGACACTATATACCACCTTTGTTTCAGTTGGTGAGGTGGTTTGTACCAAAGTGTATGTTGCCAAATAATTATCTTAATCTAAACATGGAAGTTACAAACTTAGATCTGTGGATGTTCTGCAATTTGTTGTCCCTAATGTATGACCTAAACTGGGAAAGAAAGGTTCCTGGTACCCCAAACTCGGAATGACTTACAGTCTAAGCTTCAACTTCAAGCCCTTGTTATATTAAAAGAGTTTAAAGCCATTGGGGTGTAATTACAGTTTACTGTGTCTGTATGCCAGTGATTTACGTGAAAATTGTAATGTGTTCAATTAACGTGTTGTTTGCTGTGGTCGTGCTGCTGCCTTCCTGGCCAAGTCTCCCTTGTAAAAGAGGTCTTTGATCTCAGTGGGACAAACCTGGTTAAATAATTAATAAAATTAATAAAAAAATGTATGTGCTTAACACAATCTATTCATCAGTTCTAGGAATAAATAGATTGCATGCACTTTCCAGGTAGTCACCCCCTGGATTGTCAAATAATCTTAAACACTTTTACCTGAACACTGTTTGAAAGAATTTATTTATGTTTAACCACAACACTTTCAGTTACTGTCATCAGAAGTTAAAGAGTCCCTATTATACATGTTCTGCCTTTTTGGGATATTACAAATACAATTAGAATCCATTTAATGCAATAATTTGCAAACTAACTTAGATAAACTTATCCCTTCAGCACACCATCACTGGGTTCCTGAGCAAAACTCTTAACTCCATGTTGCTCCAGGGTGACTGACCCCTGTAATTAAGGAATGGAAGAGGCTTTGGATAAAAGCATCTGCTTAATGCCATAAATATAAATGTAAATGTTTAACACAATCATTTTCCAACTTAAATATGGTATTCTTCTGCAAATTTTTAGCATATTGGAAAAATGTGACATACTATTACTTTTGCACAGTCCATATTTTATATTTTTTCAATGAAAACGGAGTGGGTGGATCTATTTAAATCCATGACTTTTAGTAATGTCACAGAAACAAACATTTATATTAGGCAGTTTTTGCAGCTTAGTTTTTGTATGTGGACCTTTTGGATTTCAGAGTGAAATTTGGAACATCAATCTCTTTTATTTGAAAAAATTAGCAAAATTTTCATGCTGGTTATCATTACACACTTTCATAGCTTGTAAGCTGCAAATTGATTCTGTGAGTATAAACTATGTATGTTGACTACATCTCTATCAGTAAATAGATAAATTAACCACAGACATGCAATTTTTCATTATCATGTCATAAACTGTAGCAATTTAAAATACTTATTTGTACCACAGCCGGTAATCTCTCAGCACTTCTGCCAAGTCTTAGTTTAAGCACCCTCTACAACACCGACATAAACACTCTGACATACAACTCTCCACATGAGAGCAGAAAAGTGCAGCCCTGCATCATTCACATGCCTGGCGAAAGATTAAAGTGGGTACTTTGCATTTCAACTAAATCACTTTTTTTGAGAAGCCCTCTGTCTGCAGGTTTTTATCTTGCTCTGTGAGGGCATGAGTGATGACACAAAGGCAGCCGTTTCCTCCAAGGAGAGGGAGCAAGGAGCCACTATTCTCCGTTCTCGGATCTTCGTCTTATTGCGTAGTATGATCCCAGAGCATAAGAACCCTATCCCTCTTGGCTCTAGTGATGTGCTCTTCATTAACACACAGGCCCTCATAGTCATATTAATGTTGAGAGGGGCATGGATGTTTGTATATATTAATGTAATTGTGCAAAAGTTCTGATGGCACAGTTTGATGTGTTGTTAATATAAATAACAGAACATTTTTACACAATCAAGTAAATACAAATAGGTTTTATATGTCATTAAATACAGTAATAAAATACAGTAATAAATTAACAAAATGAAAAACAAGCTCAATGGGGGACATTCTGGACAGGGTAGCAGCCAATCAGCAGCAAGGATAAATAAATAACATTCTGCGATTAGCCAATTTCACCCCTCCCATCCCCAAATTCTTTTCTCTGCATTAAATCCACTCTCCAAGGGGGCTATCCACTGCAGAACTGAATATATAAAAATATATATATATATTCAGCTTTCATCTGAAATGTCAGAATGAACCTAACATCCACTATAACCTTTCCAGGTGAACTTAATGTGACCCTCCCTAAACTTTGAATGCACATGTCCAATGGTTCAATGTTTCAGTACAGCCGTACTCATCATGCTGTTCACATTTGGACATCATGAGACCAAGAAGACAACTGATCAACAGTATGAGGCTTCAAACAGAGTGTTCTCAGACAGAAGTGGCCATTGAGCTTAGAGTGTCACAGAGTGCCATTTAAGATAATGCTTTTGAGAACATATTTTTATTTGGAAATATTTAAGGCAGTAGTTCTTTAAAAATTAAGGCAAATCTGTTCTGTTCAATACTTGCACCTATAAATAATAAAACTTGATAAACTGAATAGTTTTGCATGTTATATAGACAGCCTATATAAATTAAAACTGGCACTTTAGGAAATCAGAGGCAGTTTGTCATCCTTTCTCTTAAAAATGTGCAATCAGTCAGTACATAAAAACAATGAAATTATATTATGTTCTCGCACTGAACTTGGCAAAGGGTGTAGCTCAGAAATACACTAAAAAAAAAGTGGGCTTTCTCACAAGCAGCTTTAAACATGCCTCTATTCAAATCAAAACATAATATTAAAAAGCAAACCCCCATAACTGTGCATGCAAACCTTACACAATATTTCAAACAGATTCAGACTGAAGCAGGAGTTTCATCAAGAGACAAGTCTAAATATATTCAGAACAAAAGACTCTGTAGAGGGAAATAGCCTCTGCAGGTCATCATGTATCATGTGCGGAGGACAGGTTCATTTTGCTGTACTTTGTGCTGACACACAAAATTATACCTCAGAACAGGTCTTGGTGGACTACATGACAGAGCAAAGATATCACTAACCAAAACGAGTGCTATGTTCCTCCCATATTCACCTCAACACAGTCGTATTTTCTATGCATTCACCAAGAAAAAGAAGCACT
This sequence comes from Ladigesia roloffi, assembly GCA_037577295.1. Lineage (NCBI taxonomy): Eukaryota > Metazoa > Chordata > Actinopteri > Characiformes > Alestidae > Ladigesia > Ladigesia roloffi. The sequence goes on along the minus strand of JBBKCR010194229.1, from coordinate 906 downwards.
CAAAAACTGTGCTTTATAATTATGTAAATGATTTATCTTTGTCAGTTGGTTTTACACATTAAAGCAACTGGTGGCTTTCAGTGTGCTAGTGATAGGATGATTTATTCGTTTTATTGAACCTTTTTTCAAACTGTTGAATTCATTCAGTGATTCCCAGACAGGTTCAGGAATACCCACACCCCTGTTAATGTTCTCCTGACTCCCACCACACCTGATCCAATTAATCAAATAATGACCCAGCTATTCTTAGGCTGAAAGGGGTATGTAAACACTAAAATGTGCATGGCAGGAACCACTGAGTTCAACTATTTCATGTTTGTAATTGGACAGTGGTTGTTGTTGAGAGCATTCAAATGATTGACCATGACCCTTTTCACACTTATGTGTCAGGCGAGCAGGGCAATACTCCCACTAGTCTTGACTGATCTAACCAGAATGAACAAAACACTTTGCATCTGACATTTTTAAGTGTCTCTAGTGAGTCTCTACATCAGTATCCTTTTGCATTTGTTTAGAAACAAATATGTCTTTGCTCATGTAATATTTGGCCTTGTTTGCTTGACTGGCTAAATTGTATAACAGACAACTTTCAATTGTTTTACAGCGGTTGTGAATGGGTGGTACTTTTTTACTGTCAAGGATGAATTAGGACACTTTAGCATTGACATTATATATATGTTATGTAGTAACAGGATTTTTGACCACTTTATGGGTGGCTTGAGTGCCTGGATTTCAATATATCTCCATGACACACTTTACTCCATTCACACTTGGTCACTTGTGATTGTGACGGTCTCCGTCATATGTTTGGTTTTTCTGTTTGGGTATTAAAGAAGAGGGACTTTTATGTTGACACGTTTTGGGTTGAGATTGTGTCACGTGTTCTTCAGTGTTTACACCTGTGTC
>JBBKCR010194221.1:0-13386 GCA_037577295.1 Ladigesia roloffi | reverse complement strand
TAATCGCGACACGTACGTTCACAAACCCATGTTGCAGTGTGAGGAGGGTGAATCACGACACAGACTAACCCCTTCCAACTCTTTCCTGTATTCAGTTCCCACCCAGAAACATATGTCAATCTCCAGATATGAGCCAGCATGTATCCTGCAGAGGCATGGAGGATCTTGATGTATCTTATCACGTGTTGCATGCGTTTATTTGAACGACAGCTAGCTAGCTATACAGCACCTATTGTCGCCTATAAAATTTGTGCCCCCCGCCCCACAAGCAATGCAGGGCCCGTCCGCAAATCCGTGTCTGGTGACAGGTCTGTGTGTATTGCATGGTTACGTAACGTGCAACGTCACGTGATCTCTATCGTAATGAAGATGATATGCCAAAATCTCTATTGCAGGGGTTACCAACGTGGTGCCCGCTTGCACCAAGGTGCCCTCAAGTACCACATAAGTAGCTCGCGGACTGGTCCAAAATATAGCACAACTCACCAGTGATCAACGTCTAACACAATGCAAAAGGGACGGGGCAGACTGGGGCACCACCATCCTGGGCTCCTCCGTCCTGGGCTCTACCATCCTGGGCCTCACCTTCCTGGGCTCCACCGTCCTGAGCTCCACCATCCTGGGTTCCACCATCCTGGTCTCCACGGTCTGAAACCTCACGGACAGGAACCTCACAGACAGGAACCTCACGGACGGGAACCTCACAGACGGGAAGCCGCACGGACAGGTGCCACACAGACAGGAACAGGGGTGACGGGAACAGGACTGACAGGGACAGGGTTGACTGGAACTCCTTGGTCCCACACAGGCAGAGCGAAGGCTCGCATAGGGACCACTGCGCCTCTGACCTGCAGTACTGCAGCTGCCAATGGCACAGGGACCCCTCGTTCTCGGGCCGTGGTGGTTCCGATGCGGGCTTGTGCTCAGACAGGTCCATCGCGAGGATGTGCTCCGGCTGTTCCAGCGTGGGCTCGTTTTCCCATGGTTCCAGCATGAAGACACGTTCCGGCCACTCCAGCATGGGCTCGTTCTCCCGTAGCTCCAGAGCGAGGACGTGCTCTGGCCGCCACAGTGTGGGCTTGTCCCCGATCCACTGTGGTGTGGGCTCGTGGACCCACAGCTTTGGCGCTGGTTCTTGCATGAGCCTGTTGTCGGCCACGCCGTGATGGTGGTTGGTGATGGCTGTTGTGAAGAGTGGGGAAGCCACGGGCAATCTGCGTCTCCTCCTTCTCTGTGTCTTGGCCGGTGAAAACGGGGGGCTCGCATCCGGGAGGTCTTCGTCCTCCGAGCACCATGGGAGCGTTTCCCAGGGCAGCTCCCAGAGGTCCTGTTCGTTGCGGAAGAGCTCCTCCCACAAGTCCTTCTCATTCCATACCCTGACCAAGACGGGGTTTTGGACATGCAGAGCGTGGCTTTCGTCTCCATCCTCGAAGTCTGCTCGTAAAAAACACCACCATCCAGGATTTGAGAGTGTCGTTCCACTCGCGGACCTCTCGTTCCTCTTCTGAGGTGGGTTTGGTGTATGTGGCTGTCTGTCACGGTCGAGGCCGCGAGGCCCCACATGTGATTTATCTCTTGGAACGGCTGGCAGGGAAGGACAAGAGATCAGGGATCCATGAGGAAAGGATTTATTTATACACAAAAACAAACAAGAAATGAAAGAAGGTGCAGTGGCTGGTAGGAATAAATAAACAGACTAAACTGGGACACATGCAGGGAAACGAGGAGACGACATGGGGTAGTGAGGCGACGGACACATGAGGTGCAGCTAACAGAAACCGACTTAAATACAAAACTAAATGAGATTCAAACACGAAACATGTGAGCACAAGAGACAGGTGGAACTAATGATAACAGAGGTGCGCACAGATACACAGACACATGATACACAAACCAAAACAGAACCAACATGTCAAAATAAGAGTCTGTAAACACAAATGTGAAAACCCCAAACATAAAAGCAGGGGGAAAAAAGGTCACCACTGACCGAACCGTGACTAATGGCTAATATTTTATGGCAAGCAATTGCCTAAAATGAACTGAGTGCCATTATTCGAAAGATACATATATATTATTGGAATGTCTTAGGTTTTGGTCTTTGCTTCAGATACAATAATAATGCTACATGAACAATGGTCTACTCCATTAGTAACAATCGTTGGGTACAAAACAGTCAGCATGAACCCACTGGGGCAGCTGGTGGCCAAGTAGTTATGGTTATGCAGTTAACATGCAAACTGAAGGTTGTGGGTTTGAATCCTAGGACTGCTAATGGCGCCACTGAGGTACCCTTGAGCAAGGTGCCCTTCTATAAGGGCTATAAGGGGCCACTTGGCTTTATTTTTTTCACAGATGGTGTATTTGTGTCAACCTAATCAGACAAAATAAATGACAGTCTATTAAGTTGTAGTGGTTAAAATGGTTAATTACCATTGCCAGTATTATAAATACTAGTAAAATGTGTTTTGAAGTTGTCATATTGTCCATATTGTGCAGACATACATGCAGTGATCAAACACATTGCTGAGCATGTGATGTCAAATTTGTAGCAACAGCACTTCCTTATAAAGCATCAACTAGGACAGGACACAATTTTTTTTCAGTTGTGGTTTTGTGGTTTAGTTCTTCATTTCATGAGCATTGTTATTATATTTTGCTGGTTAATAGATACCACAGCTCTTCACAATTGTAGATGTATAGACATCCCTTTAACTGCACACTGTTAAGAGCTGTCTCATTGTGTGTCCTAAAACAGTAAATTTGTGTAAAAATATATACTGTTGCAATTTCTGAGGTAATACACTGTCAACTCGCAATCTAGACTAAAACTGAAAGTGGCAGGTTGACCTGTATGCTCTTCTCGTTTTCCTGCAAGGAAGTAAGAAATACACTGTGGCTTTCTGTATGACAAAGGTACAGTGGAAAATCCTATTTAGCATTACTGGCTTTTATAGCCTACGTACATATAATGCATATACATATAGTAGTTGTCATATTAGTGATAGGCCGATCCATGTCTTTCCAGTTCCAATCCAACTCCGATACATGACTTCCGATACAGAGACATATTCCTATATAATACATATTTTTAATTATACTATTATCCGTATTTGTTGAATTTGTGCTGTTTGTTAGTAAGATTATATTACAGAATAAATAATCTACTAGCACTTATTAGAACAGCCAAAAATATCCACAACTAACTACACTGAATTTCAAAGCATTCCAAAGGAATGTTTATACTTCAGAAAAAGGTAGCAGCAACAGCTGTAAAATAAAAAACACAACAGTCTTGGCAGAATCATTTAAATAGTTAAAATGTTCTGTCAATTTTAGCAGCAACAAGTGTGTAAAAAAGTGCAAATCTAATCATTTTAAATAACATGAATTTAGAGACATGGCAGGTCAGTGTAATCTCACCAATTCTGTATTTAAGGTGGAATGGCCGATTTACGAAATCCCCAACTTCAGCCTCGTCGTGTTTTGAGACAGTCATCTAAACAATTTAAGTGGTCTGTTAATTTTAGCAGCAACAACTGTGTAAATACATAAAGTGTAAAAGTAATACAGTTTTAATAATTTTTAATTGAGAGATAAGAAGAACAAAACAAAAAACATGAAAACAGTCCTGAAACTCTGGATTGCAGCTGCCACAGATGCATCACAGAGCAGCAGTCAATCAGCAGCAAGGAGAAATAAACAACGTTCTCGGATTGGCTACTTCAGACATCCCACCTCCCTTATGTGCCACACCCCCTCATTATTGGACTGACTGTTTATGCTTGGAAATTAGAAGAAATATTGTCAACAGTTAAAAACTAAGCCAAAACTGTTCTGTTCAGCACTTATACCTATTTGAGAGCCATGAAAGGCACTTATAAATAGAATGTATTGTTTATTTTATTACTATAATACCTGAACATGTTTTTTTCTGAACTGAACAGCCCATTCACTCCATCCATTTTAGCCATCCTTAGTCATTTATGGTTAAGGGTGACCTGAAGTGAGTGGAGCAATCAGGCTGTTTATTAAACCACAAAAAACAATTATGCATGCCTTGAGCTGAGTTTAGTGTCTTAAAGTCTATTAATGAGTCTTCTGTGCATTTAGTTCTGCAAGATTAATAAAGTGCACCATGTCCCTTTCTGGGAAGAGATACTCTCTGCAATACACTTTCAGGCGACTTGCCCCTCCGCTTTCTCTCCCCATACATTATGAAGGCTACTTGAACAAAGGCAATTTTTTTAAATATCAGTACTCTGCCCCTGATCAACCAATCAAAAATCTGAAAAAACAGGCCCTATACAACACAAAAAATAAATAAAAAATAAATAAATAAATAAAATAATAATAATAATAAGACATAAGAACAGTAGTGTTTCCACAATTACACAAAAAGTATTTCATCCTTATCCCAAAAAAACAGTGAAAATACAAGGAAATATAAAGCATATATTTTTTTATGATCATTTAACTGGTTTTACAACATCTATAGTAGGGTTGTACAATGTATCATCTGTTAATCGTTAACATGATATCTGTCAGGGTGAACAGTCACAGCGCTGGTTAAATGTTACTGAATGTTCTGATAAACCGAGGCGTTCAAGTAATCCGACGAATTATTTTGGCCACTCTTTAACTATGAAAGGCATGAATTGGCTGTTTTACATTCCACATTTATCTTTTATTTCTTTTCTTTTTTTCATCATAATTAATTTCTGCGGACCATTTTCTGACCATAGAATTAAACAGGCTTTTTAAAATGATGTTTAGTATATCTCACTGTATAAAACTGAGACAGTAAAGTTAATTTTGACTTTGATTTTGTCTTTGTTGCTGTGCCTTTAAGAATGACATATGTAAGCAGCCTCTTTACAGTTTAAGTGCCTTGATTTGCAGCTTCTTCAAAAGAAAGCATGGGACTGAAACCCTCCTTAGTGCTAGGACTTCTGTCTTCTGTTTCTGAAAAGCTCTACTTTTGACTCATCAGTCAAAAAGGTTATCAAGGTGTTTTTTGGTCAGTGTGCTTTTATGGTGATTATCAGTATTTTACACCTTGTAATTCTCCCATGGATATGAACGCTGGCCTTAAAAAAAACTTCTCTGTATTTTCTACTAAAAAGAAAGAAAAATGTGGGCTTTTATTGAATCATTATTTGTTTTACTGAATAAGTGGCATATCAAGGTTTGTGTACCATGAACTCTGGCTGCCATGGCTCTTTTGTGATTTCCCGATGAGCTGTGGGTGTGCTTTTGTAGCTTCTGGGAAGATTCACCACTGATCCAAGTTACTGATTCACAAGTTGACCATATGAAATAATGGCTCTCACAGTGGTTGCCTGGAGTCTTTTGAAGTGGCTTTGTAACTCTTACCATGGTGATATATTTCATTAACTGTCTTTCTCAGCTTTTCTGGAATTTCCTTTGATTGCAATATAGTATATATTGCTTGTTGAGCCCTTTCAGCCTATTCCACCTTGCTGGAAAGGTTATATTTCAGTGATGTTTATATTTATCAGGGCTGACAGGGATCAGTCCCAGGTACATATTGTTACATTTGTTTTACACTTTGGTTTTTATGTTATATCAACATTGTCCGAAGTGTGATGCAGTTTGTTGGAACAAATATGCTACAACAGAATAAATCAGGAGGCAGTGAATCTTTTTCATTGTAATTTGTTATGGTGAAGGCCAGGAAATTAGAGCAGAGTTGCAACTGCTGACGACCTTAATAAAATAAAAAGAAACAAAGCAAAATCAAGTCAAATACAAACCTGAACTGACACTGCCACGTAGGAGGAACGGACCTAAATATGTAGGGGATACAGAAATGAAAGATGAAAATGACTGGTTCATTAATCTGGTGATTAAAGAGACCTGTGTTAGGATGTGGTATATAACTACTGTGTTGTACATTGCAGTTCTAATGCCTGATTTAGCTCAGCTTCATAAGAGAGCCTGGCCAACATAGCTGCTGAATGATGATACCAGAAAATGTTGACAACCTCCAGCTTTACTGGTACGCGAAGATTTCTCGCAATAATGGACTGATAAACAAAAACGTAATTTTAACATTGTTAGGGATCAAATTTATGATCTTCTAGTGAAAAAATAACTGTTATCAGAATCGTTATCCTTTTAAAATCCTTGCCATTATAAATATTAAGGTAGAAGTGGCTGCCAGGCCTGTTGAATGCTGGCCCAGCAGTCTGTTGGTTGCATGCGTGCACTGTGCTGAAATGGGATATAACTTTTAGCAACTGACATTTTGACACATGGTCATCCAGTTGTTAACTTCCACATGAAAGTGTTTTCTCACCATTTTTTATTGTAAGTTGGCTTCAGAGATCTGTTTAGGAGGCCAAAGAGGGGCTACCATCATCACAAGCTGGTGTATCAAATCTTACCAGCTGCCAAGGTAACCAACACCTTAAAATATCAGAGCAGTCTCATTATGGTCTTCCTGTAGCCTGTGACAATCAAAGTAAAATTAGCATACTGCCACTGAAGAGCATATGGCATCTTCCGCTTCGAAACTTTTTTACAGCCCACATGTGAAGATTCTATTTTCACTCAACTCTGAAACTATCTTTGCTGCATTTATGATAAAAATGACATGTGTGCCACTTCAGCCTTGCACTGTAAACATAGCTGAAGTTTTGGTGAGCACAGTGGAGAGAGGACAAATATACTGGTGAAAAGTCCCCTATAATTACATACTTTAGATAGGGTAAACCAACTAAAATCCAAAGTGTGGCTTAGAATGGCAACCATTTGTGCTTATGACACACAAATACACACACACATACACACAGATAAGTGGTACATTAGTGTTACTAATAGATTAATTTCTATGTGGAATACAAAGTACATTCTTTATTATTGTCATCCCACCAACTGACTTTTCTATTTATTGAAGTGGGATTTTGATCTGAATCTATGATGCAGTTTATGATGATTTTTTTTTTGCTTTCTAAAATGAATTATTTTATGAATGTAAGAATGCGCCATCTTGTGGTCACATTTAGTACTGACGCCTATCCTTCTAGAGTGGTTGTGAACGTTTGTGTGGTTTTGAATTTGTTTGTCATTAATTTCCCACTTATTATTGAATTAATTATTTTTTAGGTATAAGATTATCATGCTGATTTTTAGATATCAAGGCTGAAGAAGCCATTTAGTAATTGATATTAATATGTTTATAACTTTTTAGAAATTGAAAACAATGTTGCAAGTGATATCAGATTTAAAGAAACAGAGTAATGTCTATTAGTTTGTTTGACAAATCAATTTATCTTCCATTGTGATAGCTTTCCTCTTCTTCAAAGCTCTACCAACTGATGACTTTGACTTCTGTTTAGAACCCATGATAAGGGACAAAGACGTCATTAAACAAAGCATCTCAAACGGAACACTTGTGCTTAAATAAGCACACTGAGGGAAGCCACCTCCATCATCTATACTCCGCGTTGATGCATATTTTGCTCATTCTTCAATTGTGGGCCACTGACCTCACCAATATGAACGCCATGAACTTGAAACGTCATCAAGGAAACGTTTTGTCTACACGTATAATCCACGTTATCAGACTCAAATACCAGATACGCTGATGCCAAAACATAAACTGATGCCATGCCTAGTATACCCCAGTAATCTATGCACCACCAAAACAGCTACAGCTTGCTGAGGACCAGCCCTCTGAAGGTACACTGTAGTATCTGGCACCAAGATGTTAGCAGCAGCCCTGTAATTTGTGAGTTTGCATATCGTCACCCCCAGATGCTGGGTTACATTGAGATATGGGTAAAGTAATGTCTCAGCAGCACCTTGAACTGCACATCCTGTTCCTTAAACCATTTTCACCGAATGTGCGTAGTGTGCAGTCACTACAGAGTGTAGAATACATGCTACTACGTATTGGGACAGCTGTTGGTCTGGGGGTTTGGGAGTTTCCCCTGCCATCAGAAGGTCCTGGATTTGAGTCTTGGGACTCTCAGTGGCAACGCGGTGTAAAGTACTATTCCCATATAATGTTGTGACTGCCCACTTCTTCACTTGGGTGTATTGGTTAAATGCAGAAGGGATTTCACACCCTTCATGTTGTGCTGTGGTGTGTTCGCACTTTACTCTAAGGGGCCTCTTTACACTTAAGAGGGGACAAACCACAGCACTCAGTGTGAACAATGTGAAATTTCTTTTTTAACCCATTGGAGTTAGAGTTGGATGTCTCGAGACCGGTCTTGGTCTCGAGACCCCTTTCATGTGGACTTGGTCTCGTCTTGGTCTCGATGGACTTTGGTCTTGGTCTTAGTCTTGGTCTCGGATCCCTCGGTCGTGTCTTGGTCTTGCTGTCTCGGTCTTGCTGTATCAGATCGACATAGTGGTATCAAGTTTATAATCTTCAGTTTGATGTTACAATTTATCTATGTATAAAATATTACTGAAATCAGTTACATACAGTATTTCACATTCTTTACACAGTTTTTGGAGGTGCTAGCTGTGTAGTCAGATGAATTTAGGACCTGCGATCCATATTACCCAGGTGTTATGCAAGTGTAAATGCCACACTCCAGTACTGTAATGACACTTCCCTCTTCCGTTCTGTTTTCATAGGGAAAAACACGCACAACTAAACAACCACTGCTCTTCTTTCAGTTCAGACCTTAAAAGAGCATAGACCATGGATGGTGGCTCTCACAGTGGCACATTGGGTAGAAGTGTGCCTTACACCTCCAGGGTTGGGAGTTTGAAAATGAGTCCTGGGCTTGTCTGTGTAGTTTGCATGTTCTCCCAGTGGTGGATTTCCGCCAGGGTCTCTGGTTTCCCACACAGTCCAAATGCATGAGCATCAGGCGAATTGGTCATATTTGATCATATTTGTGGTAGTTTTCAGACATGCTGTGGACCACACCAGGGTTCACCTGAAGCAAACACTACACCAGTGTTTTCAGGAAGACCAGTGACCAGCTCAAAACCTTTATACTCCACATTGATTTGCTGACCTAAAACACCTGAACCAGCTCATCCAGGACAACACATTCTGGTGTGTTGACTCAAAGAATACTTTGTAGACACTTTGTAACATTGTAGACCCGGGGGACACCAGGAGCAGAATTAAGACAAATGCATACTTAAAATTTGCACTCAATTTGCACTTGTTTAAAATACTGTTCACACGCTATACTGTGTTCATGGATTTTGCTTGCTGCACTGGACTGCATATCCTGTCATGTAGTTTTGACCATTATCATCACAGCACTAGCTCTTGTGTTGGTTCTTCTCTTTGCACTATGTACAGTGTCGCCCCATTCACACTTGTGTGTTTTTTGTTCTTTTATTTTGCACCATGCTATTAGGGGAAATTGAAAGAATGAAATTACATTAAACATCTACTTGATTTATCATGACATGATGATATTATGAACAGTATTTATTATGACCAGGCACGTTAACTGCCAATGTAAAAGAGGTTCATTTTGATTTGGGGTTGATGTTAATCATAGGAAAAAATACGCATATTTAGATTTTTAGTTTTAAAACTCTTCCGGCATTGAATTGAATCTGGCATTCCAGATTCACTAATTACTGTTTACAAGATTTTTTCAATTACTTTGTCATTCTGAGTTTGAAGGACATCTCACTAATCACTGTGTGTTTTCTGTAAATGCAGAGGATTCGGCAGCAGAATGGCTCCATGAAAGAGACGTATGGACTGACTACTGAGATTGGGGGACTTAAAGACAATGTAAAGAAAAACCGCTACAAGGACATCTTGCCATGTATGTTGCAGTAAACTGAGCATTTTATTGAAAAGCATTTTCCTGGTTATTATATTGGATTAGCCAAATTATTATACTACTGATTTGTTCTGAAAAGGTTGCTGCTTTAAACTCACTTAGTGTGAATATTAAGAAATAGTTTGGCCAAAAATCTGATTTACTGATCCCAGTTTTAGTCAATCAACCAAGACAGGTTTGGTGTACTTCTTTTGTTGAGCATTGGAACAATGAGGCTAATGTCTGTTCAAACCAGGCCTGGTGGTTAGGGAGTTGCTTCTGAGATCGAAGGGTCATGAGTTTGAATCCCAGGTCTGCTGGTGGCACCACTGAGGTTTCCCTGAACAAGGCACCACCCCCAAACACTTCTACCCAGTTCCTGCACTGTCGGCTGCTTCACTTGGTGAATGGGTTAAATACAGAGGACAGTTTCACACTGTTCACACAGTGTGCTGTGTTATGGTGTGTTCATGCGTGACAATTGGCCACTTCACACTTACTTTACACTCACATGCTCAAAAGTTCTCTCAGCTGACTGGTTTTGGACACACTCTGACTTAAGCTAAAAAAAATAAACAAAACTTCACTGTGCGGCCAAATGTGACAGATGGCCTTTTTAGAGAACAGGGTCTGTTTTCACTGATCTGTTTCAAAATAAATCCACCTTTTGGCTACTATGTGAATACCTGCCCAGTAGCTGAAATTGTTCCTGTAGCTGTGAAATGTACTTTCTTTTTATAATTCAGTAATCATGCATATTAATAAGTTTCATCTTAAAGAAGTACTTGATTTGATTTAGGCTGGTTGTTCATTATAGCATGGATGACTATTGCCTTCTACTTTTTAACATTGCAAAGCTTGTAGGTTCAGTGCTAAACTAAAAAGCAAAAATGTCTTGACTGATCCATCATATTATGGGTAAATTAGAAATAAGTTTAAATTTGATTATTTTTGGCCAAAGTTTGATATGTTTATTTGGATTTTAGTCTGATAGTGCCACAGTGAGTAGATGATAAATCATCTGGTAACCTTCTGTACTGCTGAGTGGACAGAATGAACACCATTTAACATTTTCTTTTTCAGATGATCAGACTCGCGTCTTTCTGAGCCCAACGACACCTGAATACAGCTCAGATTACATTAATGCCAGTTTTATCAAGGTAAAGCTCTCTTGGTAACTCTCACAGGGTCCTCAAGATGAGAACCAGGTGAAAGGAACCCATAGAAATTCTTTATGCTGTATTTTTCTCATCTACTGGTGGAAGTAATGAAACTGTTTTGTCATTATGTGCGGTGTATGTGTTCAGAATTTTGCAAAAAACCAAGATGTATTTATTTATTTATCCATTCATTCATTCGTATTCATGTTGTGATTCTATGGTGCTTGTTTTAATCATTTTTGTCCACTAGGGAGCAACAGAGAGTAAGACATACATCGCCACTCAAGGCCCCCTTAAAAACACAGTGGTGGATTTCTGGCGTATGATTTGGCAATATAACATCCAGGTAAATTGTGATTCTGCCTGAGTAATGCAGATATTGGAAGGCCAATGTGCCACATATAACAAATACCTGAATGCTATAAATAATGTCAAAATACTGAGTACTCTGCCTTTTGCATGATGCATTCTGATGGAGTATAACAGAAAAACAAGAATTTTATCCTTTAAATCTGTGTTTCATGATATTTGCAGGTCATAGTGATGGCATGTAAGGAGATAGAGATTGGAAAGGTAAAGAGTTTTTCTGTCTTGCCTGTCCAAAAATGTAAAGTATGCTTATTAATCATATTATTTAATATTGATGTGTTGATCCCAAACAGGCCTTTTTATTATAAAAGCATCAAATGAGATGATGTGAAATACCTCCACTCACACACTTTTAATCTCTCTGTTTAGAAAAAATGTGAGGTCTACTGGTCTTCTTTAGCAGAACCATCCACTTTCGGCCCCTTCACTGTGTCACTGGTAAGCATCTCATATTAAACTATTAAAATAAGGAAATCTTGGTTAATAAGGTACACTTGAGTGGTGATAGAGATAAACAAGTTGTGCTTTAATTTGTCAAAATTTTATCAAAGTTCTTGTCAGTTAGTCTTTCATTGACGCACTGTTAGTGTTGACCAAACACATGTGGTGTTGGAGGAAGTACTCTTGCTGAAATTCCAGTGTGTGTTGTTATTGTTCTGGCAGGATGAAGAATCATGTCCAAATGAGGAAGCGATAGTGCGAAAGCTGGCGGTGAAATACTGTGATGTATGTGTGTCCTGCTGTTCCAAGTGTGCAAGCTTTATGTATTTTTTTGAAGTGTGTTACTCCAGTGACTATGATGTATTGTACTGAAACAAAGTACAGGGGGTTCTCAAGTTACAACAGTCTCGACATATGATATTTCGAGTTTACACTGCTCACTCCCACTCCCACTTAGTCTTACAACGTTAGCCTTGTACTTGGGGACTATGAGGGTGAAGTAGTTGGTAGTGAGCAGTGGAAATATATACAGTATTTCTTGTATGAATGTGGGATTTTTCCTTTTTCTGTGGCTTACATATGTTTTTGTGATTTTACAACAAGGAAAGGTAAATGACTGAGGCAAAGGTGTGTTTCTACTTACATAAAAAATGGGTTACATCACTGTGTCGTAACTAAGGGACCCCCTGTATGGAGTAATCATTACTTATTTTAACATAAAATGCAAATAAATAAAGCTTCACAAACTTATATACTTCGTGAAAAAAAAAATAGAACATTAGTCTTTGTGTGGGATGTTTTTTTACTGCTTAAGACTAAAGGTGCGTTTACACAAACTTGTTTAGTCGAGGTAAGAGTAGCGACAAAACGTATCTGTTCTTTTATTTTTCTCCATTAAAGTGAGAACACACAGGAGCACACTCATCTATAAACCAATCAGTGATGATGACATGGCATAAGCATGTAAAAGTTGTTTACTTTACGCAAAAATATATATGATGTAACTAAAACACCTTAGAAGTCCATTTACACTTCGTAGGTATGATATCGTAGGTTTCATATTAGCTACAAATTAATTTGAAGTAGTACACAGTGTCAGAAGAGAGTTAAGTTATTTAGAAGCCAAGGGTTTAATTGTGAGGGTGGGCCATATGACCATACATTACCATTATCTTGACAAATCACAATAAACTTTCAAGAGTGTATAAGTGACCCTGCCTAATTGAATGTAATGTTGTACAGTAAATGAAAAAAGCTGAAAGAATGTTATGTTTTATTGCATTTGATAAGTGAGAATACATTGTCTTTCTATACTGCCATAATGTGCACTCTTTCATGTTTATATTACAAACAAGAGGGGTTTCTAGAATGTGTTTCTGTGTGCAGGAAACTCGCTTTGTGTCCCAGTTTCAGTACATAGCATGGCCGGATCATGGAATTCCATATATGCCAGATGGAATTTTGGAAATCCTGGACATGGCCAGTATCAGACAGGGTTACCACACAGGACCTATGCTTATCCATTGCAGGTCTGTCACACACACAGACACTCACACTCATAATCACACACACACACACACACACACACACTCACACACTCACACACTCACACACTCTCACACACTCACACACACTCTCAC
>JBBKCR010194213.1:1744-13389 GCA_037577295.1 Ladigesia roloffi | reverse complement strand
CTGCGTATAAGCCTGATCCACGGAAGTGTCTCCGTGTTTTTTTCCAGTTAGGTAGGTTAATGAAAAAGCGGGACAAAATGCTCAATTTGCGTGAGGCGTGACAGTACAACGTAAAGCGGGACAGGTGGTCACTCTAACTGCATGTTATGAAGGACTGCACAGTGTCAGCTAATTGCAGAGAATGTGCTGGCTTCTGGACAACAGAAGAGACTTCAAACAAATGGCAAGGTGGTGACCACCATCAGATGTATCTGTGGATGTCATCTCCAAGTGTATTGGTAATGGGCACTTGAACCATTATACCAAAGGCATGTCCCCCCACTTTTCAAAGTAATTTGTTTCGTCCTCCCACTCTTTCTCTACCAGACTACAGTCGAGACGTAGAACGCTTCACCCCCCCAAACACACACACACGTACAGAATTTAAAGTAACTCTTCTCTCTACATCATAAGGACCTTCTTTGGCATAGTAGAGATAGTGATCTCCAGAAGACAGTGCTTGATGGAAAAACTACATTAGCATTCCCGGCTCTTATTTAGTGCAACACAGTGCCAGATGACAGAGTGGAAATTGCCACACCTGAGATAACACAGTATTTCCCCCAATGGCAGACAGGATCTCTCTTTCAGAACCTATTTCTCAAATACTCATCCTCCTGGGTCGGGATTCCATAAGCTTGCACAACATATGAGAGGAGCATAATGGACTTAACAGCACACCAGTCACACAGTGCTCAGTGGATAAGTGGCGGGGACAAAAGTAATGATTTTTAAAAGTGGGTAGGACACACACCCTCGTAATATAATGGCTTTGGCGCCCATGCTTGACAGAGCTGAAGGTAAGTTCAGTCCATCATCCTCACAAAGACTCTGGGAGATTTGGAATGAAAATTCAGAGTGTGGATTTTGTCCAGATGAATTTGTCCAAATCTGTCACAGGCCAGGGATGAAGTTTCTGCAGTTTCAGATGAAGGACTTTCTGTGTTACCTCTCTGGAACAAAGAAGGTGAGTTTCTTTGTCTTCTTCCAGGCAAAGGAAAATGGAGATCACGCTTGAAATGCTCACTTTGAAGGCAGAGGCAGGAGAGATACAGATGTTGGGTTGTTTGTCTGCTTTTATCCTGAATGGCAGACTCTGCCTTCAGTTTTAGGAGCAGGCTCCACCCTAATACAGACCCCACCCTAATACAGTTTCTGACTCCACTCTAATACAGATTCTGACTCCACCCTAATACAGATTCCAGCAGACTCCACCCTAATACAGATTATGACTCCACTCTAATACAGATTCCAGCAGACTCCACCCTAATACAGACTCCACCCTAATACAGACTCAGACTCCATCCTAATACAGACTCCACCCTAATACAGACTCAACCCTAATACAGACTCAGACTCCATCCTAATACAGGCTCCAGCAGATTCCACCCTAATACAGACTCCATCCTTATATAGATTCCACCTTAATACACACTCCAGCAGACTCCACCCTAATACACGTTATGGCTGATAAGTGTAATGTCAGTCTTAAAAATGAATACTTGATGTATACAGGGGTAATTGGGTTATGGCAATGTTTAAATGCAATGTTTTAAGTTTGCGTTGTTCGCTCACATAAATAATTTGGTTTTGCTTGGCAGAAGAATGCACAAAATACACAGAAATGCAGTGTTTGAGAGAGAGAGTTGTGTCTGCCAGAATGCTCACTTTGTATTCTGAAAAGTTCTTTTTACACTTTTTAAGGTGAATGACCCCTTATAGTTCAAATCAGATTTTGGCTGGGTTGGCCACAATGAATGGATTGCTTTGGAAGTGCCTGGTGTTCTTTGGTTGTAGATGCTTAGCATGTTTACCCAGTACGTTTATTCCTGTACCTGGATGGGAGGCCACCTTAAGACAAGGCGCTTTTTTCTTTTAAAGCTATATTTCAATAAATGGTAAAGGTTTTTTTTTTCTGGGAAGGCTACAAAAATGACAGGATGCCACTAAGAATGTCCCAGTTTTGCTTAGTCACAGAAATTAAGTAAAGTTATAGTCCAATTAAGCTTCTGACTTTGTTCAAATTCATTATCCATTAAGTTTGTTCATGGCCAAAATGGTCACCGACAGTTTTTTAGATATGTATATTTTTTGCTATTTTTACTACATAAAGTTTTTAACTAACATTTGTTCTTGTCATAAGAATGAAATATAAATTATTTCTTTTAAATCCTTCAAATACCAGTTTGTTGGCACAATGCACTTGTTACAAAAATTGCCATTTTCTATATTCTCAATGCTACTGGATTTTCTTTGTCTAAGATATGTAACTGAAATTTTCTCTGCATGCACACACACAAACCATTATCTGACCTCCTTAAGGTCACATCTATGTAAAAATTGTGTGATTCTTTTGCAGTGAACCATCATACTCCCTTATGGAAAATAAGAATATTATATAAAATTGCTCACTTGGCCCAAAAAACACTAAAAACTAAATTTCTATTTTAACCTAAATTGTATGACACGATTTAGTTCTCATAGGTGGATGAATGAGGGTGGAGGGTGGAGGTAGCTTAATGGGTAGGATACTTGCCTCTGGACCATGAGGGCTGGGGCTCAAATCCTACCTCCAGCACTACCACTGGGTCCCTGGGGTAATTTTCATTCCATATGCATTAACAGAGCTAAAATGTTCAAAAAGAGTCAATTGGACACAAATGGCCAGAAAAGACAACCGAGGGGTAATAACTTTACACACAAGCCATTTATCAATAGTGATTTTTATGAAGGCTAATCTTGCGCTGCGCCTGCCTGTAGAACCATTTCCATCAGAAAATGAACAGGTGTCTTTTGTATATGCGCCACCAGAGGGCAGTATTTTAACCTACATCACAATTACTATTATTTTCTGCATTTTTTGCATAAGCAAATTCACAATTGCCTCCTGTGTCCCTTGGGGTTTGGACTCTAAATGTTGAATGAGTCAGGGATTAAAAAATATATATATAAACACAATTCTGTGATTTTCAGTTATTTTGAAGTAAACTAGAAAACCAAAACAGCTCTTGGAACAAATGGAAGAAGGAAATTTGCATAAATCTGAAGCCAACTGGAACATGTAACTATTATTCATGTAACTACAACATACCTGAATATACTTGCATATTTGTCAAATGTGAAACCATATTTTAAGTATTGTGTTCCTTCTTTGAATATGAGTACATTTTAACCGAACTCGTCTTGTATCAACTTCTACATGTTTACAACTGTTTTGGTGTCATTTATTGTTTATTAAGTTTGTTTTTGTTGGTGATAAACTCTTGTGCGATGTCGTTGGCCATTGGACTCATATTTGTTTGGATGTTGTTACATTTTAATTATAGCACAAAAAATGTCACAATTTTGTCATATGTGAACACACCATGGCACACAGCACGAAATTCTTCCTCTGTACTGAAACCCATTTACCAAGTGAAGCAGCAGGCAGCCAGAAATACAGCATCTAGAGAGCAGTGTGTGGGGACGGTATCTTGCTCAAGGGGACCTTAGACTGGGATTTGAATGCACGACTTTCTAATCACAAGGTGGTCACCCCAACCAATAGGCCACCAGCTGCATATTAGAGAAGTGAGTCCTGGGAAATCAAGATTACTAAACTTGACTCAACATTAGGTTTCCCATTTCTGTGAATTAGTTTTATTTTGGGGCCCACCCCTGGAGCCAGTTGTGAATGATAACCTGCCTCCCAGGCCCCACTGAGCACTCAGGTCTTGTGCCCAAGCCACCTGTTCATTATTCCAGGTTGCTTTGAACCAGAGGGACGTGCTCTGGTGAGGAAAAAAGCTCAGATACCACAAGCCAGGAGGAGTTGCAAATGGATCACTGCGTCCTAGAATAATATGAACTGAAGTCTAATGCACAAGTTAACAGCATAAAGTATCCTAACATCCTTGGAGTCTGGAGGCCTAAACTGGAACACCAAGAGACTCCTAAGCCCAAACAGCCCATTTAAATCCCCACTGCAACCTCTTGGCAATATTCGCAACACGTACAGATGCTCAAAAGATTTGACAAAGCAAATATCCAGTTAACACTTCCACTGTCATCAGTCACAGGCTTGAAAGAAGTAGAATGGAAACTGAGATTCATTGCAAATCAGTATATGCAACAGTCATTCTGAAGTGTAGAGTGGCATATGGCCAACACCCGTATCCAGAGTGGCTTACAGTCATTAGTTATAATGACAGACTCCCTGAAGCAACTGAGGGTTAACTGTCTTACTCATGGACACAATAGTAGAAAGTGGGCAGTTTGAACCTGCAACTTTTTGGTCATCAGGTTCACAGACAAGTGTTTGTTTAGCTCCTTTTTTAAACATTACGAGACACAAAAATTACAACTGCAAAACAAGGTACTTTTTATAATCTTCATAGACTCCCTACTTGTGTGTGCCTGTGTGTCTATGTTTGTGTGAGTGGTGTGTGTGTGTGTGTGGGGGGAGGGTGTGTGTGTGTGTATGTGTATGGGTAAGTGTGTGTATTTGTGTGTGTAATTCTGTAACTTCAGCAGGGTACATTTAAAACATGAGCCCCTCTGGCTTACTTCTCAGAGCAGCTCCTCGAAGGTATTCTACAGGACAGGTGAATTTACTGCCCCATATCACCAATTTATAACACAGCCGTAGCATGACTGCCCCCTGCCAAGCTACATAAAGAACTCTGAGTTACTGCTGGGGCCTAGCAGCCAGTGCATCTGGAACAGTGCTAGAGACTCTGTTCCATGTTACGTGTGGAAGTGAAGGAAGTAGTGGACAATAAGAGGTGGATGGATATTCACATATACACTAAATACATCCTGAAACATAGATGAATTGATTCATTTCTATCATGACATTGTATTCCCCAGTATCTTTTTCTTACTGTATGGGAAACCAGTAAGAAATATGCACATTGCTAAATTATGGCGTGGGACATTTTAATCTATGATTTTGTAAAACTGAGTACATAGGGTCCTCGAGTTACAACACAGCTCCTTTCCTTTGATGGTGATGAACCTGAATTTTGGTGTTAATTGAAACAAACCCTAGTCTGATTCTCTACTATTCCTAACATCCCCTGTAACTGAATTGAATTTAGTATTTGAGACTTCTCTAACAGGGCCTGCATTAGAAATGTTTTCATCATAAAATCATTAAAAAAAACTTCGCCCAGTCCCATCAGGAGCATAACAGCGAAATGAGACCAGGAACAATTAGAACAAGTCCACTTAAGTATGGACTGCATGCTTCAAACCTCTTTTAAAAGTGGTCACCAGTTATATCCATAAACTGATAGTGTTTCATACCAGTAGAGGTATGTAGAAGCAAGCTTGACTGCACTTGCTTAATCAGTTGGCTTTTCATTGATTAGATGGTAACTCCTGCAGGTGTGTGTTGTACAATGTACTAACCCTAAAAAATCCATAAATGCATTTCAGTAAGTAGAATGAGCTGCAATTATGTTTTATGAAGGCAATCTGCCTGGCAGCACTGATCAAGGCTGTAACCTGTCCAGCTGACACCTGCTGAGGAACAGATGAGGAAAAAAAGTTCGGTGTGTGTGTCAAAACAGTTTTTTCCCCACAAAAGACCTTCCGTGCCAACAGCAGGCTTTGAATCAAGTTTATATACCTGCATACCAAGCAATATGCACCTCTTGGCTTGCAAATAAAGGAATGTTTTTTAATGTTCATGCCTCACGGCACAATTTTACTTTACAGAGAAATGTGTTTACTCCAACATCCCCTAGAGGCGTGCCTTAACTTGTTGGTAGTGTACCAGGACAGGCATGATAGACATAATCAAAACATCTCTCTAAGAGACACTTCTCTCTTCTCTCTTATTTTTTTATTTTAACTTTAGTAACTTCTTACTTTTGTAAATGTTTTTCTTCAGTTTTGTAGTAATGGTATGACTGAGATTAATATCAAACATTTTGAGAAACAGAGGTGAGTGTCCAATCAAAACCCACAACCACATTTAAGTCTTATATTGAAGAGAGAGATACTTTAAGTGTTGAGACGCTGAGACGTGAGGTATCTCCTACTCTGTCCAATGAATTGTGCCTTTCTGGGGACCAGACCAATACAGTAGTCTTGGAATGACATCTTATCTTTTGTGGTCTCATAGAGAGTTGAAAGAGTGCTGTATGAAGATTTATTCAGAGACAATAAGAGTTATTAACAGTATTAGTATAATAACACTTTACTGAGGGACAGCACTTGTGAGGCTACATAACACATCAGCATTTCAGAACAACTGACATAAACGTGTTTGGACTCTGAGATTTGCATCTGTATAGCTGTAGTTGTAACAACAACAACAATAATAACATTGTTTTAGTTCTTTTCATTTAAAGTTGTTACATAAATAATCTCTCAAATTCAAAAGCATAATTAATAGAAGATGTTACAACAACAACAACAAAAGCAATAATAATAATAATGATAATAATAATAATAGTAATAATATTTCTTTATTTTCATTTAAAAGTATTTCATTTCAAATGATCTATCATAATTATAATAACTTCTAAGTTAAATAACAGCACAATTACAAACAATGAAAAGAGACTAAATATTCTTCTCAAATGATTGTCGAAAATGTAGACTGCGGTTTCTTTTTTTTCACTCTTCCACTCACCACTTCTTCGTGATTCACTGTGAGATTCTCTACTCACCTTGACCTCCACTTCCACTACACACACACACACACACACACACACACACACACATAACCCAGCAGGAGCATTCATCATCGACTATTTGCCTATTCATCACATCCTATGGAGCCGCACTGCACCTCTGACACACTAGCAGGAGTGTTGGCAAACATGGCCTGGAATTTCGGGCTGTGGTCAAATTTTAATGTTGCATATCAACTCTGCCAAGGGAGAGGAACGGGAAGAGTGACAAATAAGTTTTGGACATTTAAATGTACATTTAGGAGCCAAAAAAACTGAAAACGCTTTTCTCATTAATGTTATCTGTTGACTTTTGCCTGCTGGCTGGTGTCAGTAGCTGAGAAATTGTTGTCTCAGATAAACTTCTGAGGAATTTGGACACAGATCACTGATCAATAACAAAGAAATGTAATTCCATAAAATATATACAGCCATGGAAAAATACGAGACTACTTTTCCCTTTTCACTGTTCACTGTTTGTACAGTTTGTGGAAGTGTGTGTGTAAGATGCACAGGTTGATGTTTTTTCTGCACTATTGCAGTGTGTGTGTGTAAAAATCAGAAACACCTCCATGTGTTGTGAGTGCAGTAGTGTTTGTTTAGCAGCTTTTCTATGTGCTGTATTCCAGCAGCTTCACTCCTGATTCCATTTATGATGGAGGAAACAGATCCAAATCTGCTCTTAACATCACTATTTTAAAATAATAATTATTTACATTTCCAATGTATAATTTTCTAGAAACATTTTTTTAAATCAAGCATGGTCAATAGTGCATAAACAATAGTGACATTCATGTTTTACACAGACACTGTTGTAACTCCCCCCAGACATGAAGAACGCAGAGACCGGCAGGCTGGCATCAGGTGAGACTTTATTTAGCTTTGGAACAGAAAGACTGGCTCAAGGGCTGATGAAACAGAAAACGAGAATAAGGAACATAACAGGATGTTCCTGTGAGTAGAATTGAGCAGAGGAGAACATGTGACAGGCTTTATGACTGGTGAAAGTAGTCTCTCGGGGGAGAGTCTATGGCCCCAGTTGGCCACTGAGGACGCAGGCAGGTGTTTTTTTCCCTTGGTCTGCAGTGTCTCCCCGGCGGTCACAGACCGGAACTGTGACAGGACCCCCCACAAGGCGCAACTCTGGGTTACCAAGATCGACCTCACCGCCCATCCCATCCAGAGCAGGGAGGTCTTGCACTGAATCCACCCCCCCAGGGAGGCGGTGGAGGAGGAGGACTCAGTGACAACTGAGTCAGGAGTAGGGATGGGGACCGGGCCGGGGCCGGCGTCAACAGGATCTGGAGTCTGTGCTGGGACCGGACCAGCTACGACTGGCTCTGGAGTCCGGACAGGGACCGGACCTAAGACGAAAACTGGATCTGGAGTTCGGGTGGGGACCGGACCTGAGACGACTGGCTCTGGAGTCTGGGCAGGGACTGGACCTGAGACGACTGGATCAGGAGTCCGGGCGGGGACCGGACCTGAGGTGACTGGATCAGTAGCCCAGGCTGGGACCGGACTGGAGACAACAGGCTCTGGAGTCCGGGCAG
This sequence comes from Ladigesia roloffi, assembly GCA_037577295.1. NCBI lineage: Eukaryota > Metazoa > Chordata > Actinopteri > Characiformes > Alestidae > Ladigesia > Ladigesia roloffi. The sequence goes on along the minus strand of JBBKCR010194213.1, from coordinate 5,135 downwards.
GGACCGGACCTTCGACGGCTGGCTCTGGAGTCCAGGCAAGGACTGGACAGGTAACGGCTGGCTCTGGAGTCCGGGCAGGGACCAGACCAGCGACGGCTGGCTCTGGACCGGTGACTGCTGACTCTGGAGTCCGGTCGGGGGCCAGAACTTGGATTGTCGTGGGAGTTAAGAGATGGTCTGGGGACCGGTGTGGAAACCTTCTCGAGAGACCACCTTTTCCCACGACGAGGGGCTGGAGTGGGTCACAGGGTTGAGGTGTCAGGCATGGGTGCTGGACGATGTCCAAGCCTGTGTCTGGGTCCCTGAATGGGTCAGGGAGGTAGATGTGCTAGCGCGAGCCTCAGTAGAGGGCCTGCCTAGAGCTGAGAGAGGGAGTTATGGCTAGGCTTGGGCGGTATCCAAATTTTGACACGTCATACCTCCTACCTATTTTACCTCGGTATACCGTATTACCGTGACATGGAGGGGAAGGATTGCGTGGGGGGAATCACGTGCACGCTTTTCCTCAACCTGCGACTGGCACAGTTAGCCTAACTTTGAGTCTGCTTCTTATGCGTCCATTCCGCCTCCACAACCCGCTCCCTTACTGCTCATTGCGGCTAAAACAAAACTCTGGCAGTACACTGCAAGACCGTAACATCAGTTTTGGTGGAAAATTAGTTATTACCATTTTTGGGGAAATGGACATCAGTTTTATCATGTAGCAAAATATCTTGAGTCAATGTTGTTGTTTTTTTGGTATAAAAGAGATGTTTTTTGCCGTGGCTAGGATAGTGGTAGCCTAGCTAGCGATGCAAACTTGGGATAACCTCGGTTACACATAAAATATAAAATACAACCGTTCCTGACAGACAAACTATAGCGTACACATGATATATGGTGTGCAAGTTGCAAGACACTATATTTCAAAGCCTGAATACTATAAACTAGTAGTGAATGTCCATTCAGGATAGCTTGCTCCCTGCAAATCTGACACTCTGCTCACTGACAGCAAACAACGGGGGTAGCTCTGTGATATACCTCCTTGACGAGGAGAGAGTATTTAAAGCATGCACACAAACCAAAACATCAGATGTAACCTATATCACTGCTTACCTTCTTTTGAAACACGGTCTAAATCTACGAAAAACAGCATCCACTTAGGAGACAATACATTGTTAAAATCCATCACGAGTATTTAGCAAGCCCATTTGCAATAAACATGTGCCATTTAGCCGTCTTCTCGTAGAGAGGGAATTATTCCATTCAGTCAATATATATATATATAGATATAGATATATAGATATATATAAATATATTTGTAAAAAGAGGGGAGAGCAGATTATTTGTAAAAAGAGTGGAGAGCAGTCCAGCTCACCACGGCATCCCCCGGCTCCGTCTTGTTGCAAATTCCAAATCCCGCCCCTAACCATCGCGGATTGGTCAATACCACACAGAGTTAATGCAGGATTCTCATGCCATTCGTGGGTCGGACAGTCATTTGGCTTGCCTACGGACGGAGTGTATTCTTTTTACAACGTTATAACGGTATTAAAACTGATACTGATGTCATTTTTAGATCCCACGGTATACCCTATTACCGTGTTACCGCCCAAGCCTAGTCGTGGCCGGGCTGGAGCTGAGAGAGGGAGTTGTGGCCGGGCTGTAGCTGAGGGAGAGTGTCGTGGCTGGACTGGAGCTGAGGGAAAGAGTCGTGGCCCGGCTGGGACAGAGGGAAAAAGTCGTGGCCGGGCTGGAGCTGATGGAGCAAGTCGTGGCCGGGCTGGAGCTGAGGGAGAGGACCCACCAGGGCTGGGAGGTGAGAAGGAAGGCCCGCCTGGGCCAGAGAGTGGGAGCTGGGACCCGCCTGGGTCAGAGAGAGGAAACTGGAGCCCGTTGGGGCCAGAGAGAGGGAGCTGGGGCCTGTTAGGGCTATAGAGAGGGAGCTGGAGCCCATCAGGGCCAGAGAGAGGGAGCTGCTAGGCTGCCCCTAGGAGGTCATTTGGAGCCAGCACTGAATCTGCTGCTCCAGCGGAAAGGGAGGAGTTGGGAGAAGTGGTGCGCTGAGCAGAGGCTGGACCGGTGTGCTGAGCAGAGGCTCGACCGGTGCATGCAGAGGCAGGACCAGCAGCTGAGGCTGAGCAGGCATCCCATGAGTTTGGAAATGCTCCACTGTTTGTAGGAATGGAGCGGGCATAGGTTCCGCCCCGGGAGGCAGAGACAGAGGACGCTCCGCCCACGTGGGCAGTAGAGAGGGCAAGCCTAGAGGCTCAGTCTGAGGGATGGTGTTTAGCGTGGAGGTCACCATCTTGGCTCGGGAGTGGGTTTTCCTCCCGCTAAGTCTTACCGCCATCTTGGGAACCACGGGGAGTAGAATTTGGGAGTCCAGTAGCACCGGGGGTCTTCTGGACGGCCACTCCAGCTGTACGACTGTCCCTTCTCCTCGGGACTGACTGCCCAGCTGTACTTCACAGCGAGGTGTGGCTCGACTGCCGCCTTTTGGATCCTCGTGGGCTTCCCCACGCTCCAGTTGCTCCTTCGCCTCGGGGGACAAGGGTAGGCTAAGCTGAAAGCCTCTCGACCCATTCCTCTTCCCGGTCATTCCAACTGCGGGCTAGATTCTCCTCCAAATCCATCCCGTATGGATACCGGGAGCGCTCGATGCATGGCTGTCTGCGCCGCCCGGATCCATTGGCAGTGGGGCCAGAGCAGCGGGTTTGGAGCCCTGAAATTGGACTCCGATGGGACGGGAACATTCTGTCGTAACTCCCCCCGGACATGAAGCACGTGGAGACCTGCGGGCTAGCATCAGGTGAGACCTTATTTAGCGTTGACACCGAAACGAAAATAAGTAACATAAAAGTATGTTCCCGTGAAGAGGAGTGAGCAGGGGAGAATATATATACTGCAAGGGAACCTCAGGGAACCAATCAGGGCGATAACTAAAACCAGAAACAAGTGAGGGCAGGAGTGGACCTAAACGTAACACAGGTGATGACTATTTACAGGCTTTATTGCTAGTGAATGTAGTCTCTCGTGGGAAAGTCTATGCCCCCAGGAGGCCTCTGAGGACACAGGGATGTGTTTCTTGCCCTTGGTGCTGCAGCGCCCCCTGGCGGTCGCAGACCAGAACTGTGACAGACACTTCCACAAATGACGAAAGCAATAACCAGGAACGAAAATGTGGCATTTTATTCATTTTTTCCCACAGCTGTATGTAACAGTGTAGGAAAATCTTTCTAAATGAATTGAGGTCACATTTACCCCAGTATTTTCTTATAGATTATTGCTACATTGTCAGATGTATTGTGTTAAAAACGTGTGTGCCGAAATCATAATGATGGACTAAAGTAGACAAAGTGTGGTGCAGTGGGCCTCTGCCAGCAGTGCACCTGTCACACAGAACTCACAC
>JBBKCR010194168.1:0-13391 GCA_037577295.1 Ladigesia roloffi | reverse complement strand
ACGTGTGAGGATTTGAAAAAGCAAATGCTTGATCACGGCCCAGCCCGGCCCGGCCCGGCCCGGCCCGAGGACAGCGGCAGGAAATATCGGTTCGGGCAGAGAATCTGAACTCTATATGTGATAATTCGCAACTCAAGAAATGAACTCATTATGGCAGGTTGCTAACTTTTTATAGCATGATGTACTTTCTAATGTGTTCGATCTCCAGCCTTTTTTTAAAAAGCTGTTTTACATTATTGTAAAACATTATTATATGTTCAGAAATACTTTTAAACTTCTGATTAAACTTTTGGCACCAAAAAAGTAATTGAAAACACTGCCTTAAGGAAATCCCCAAGTATAATTTTCCTAACTGTATTTATCAGAGTTAGTGGGAAATATGCTCGATATAAAGAAACACTCCTACATTTACAGCGCTATAAGAGAAACCTTAATTAAAAAGATTAAATACAATTAGCTGTTGCTCTCTTAACAAAAATGCATTTGTTGTCTGAACTCCTCAAATATAAATTCACTTTGTATAAAAGTGTAATGAATATAATACAGTGTAATGTAATGTAATCTTTTTTGTGCATGGAAACTACAATACTAATGCTGTGAATGCTGCTAATGGTAGTCCCTGTTTAGAAGGATGGACTGCTGTTTACATGTTTGCAGAAATGTTGCTCTAATTTGTACTGAACGCTGAACTGAACGTTTTTGTGACAAGTATACACACAATTCACACTTCAAGGAAAATAATCAACAAGTGAACTTCCCATTCTCTAAACATGCATATTTAAGTGCTTTAAGACTTTGAAGTGAAGTTCACACTTTTTTTGGCTGTCGTAACTCCTGTTCTGAGAAATTATGCACATCACACTTGTCACACTTGTGCTGCATCAAGAGTGATTCTGCATATGTCATCACTGAGGTGCTACACAGGGATGCAGCGCAGTGTCATTGTTTTATTCAGTGGGGAACAAAATGATACAAAATCTCATATACCACATTTCAGTAGTACCTTCTCAGTCACATTCTAGTAATCTACACTGTCCTTAATGTCTTAAAAATGCCAAATCTGAAGTGAAAGGACTGCTGATGCTGAGGAACAAACTGTATATTCTCACAACCTGATGACCACCAAGCATTTGGTGAATGTGTTGAATGCAGAGAGAGAAGGTCATGCTTCTCACACTGCGTGTTTTGGTGTGTACATATATGACAAACCCACATCACAATAAGAGCATCATATCAGCAGGCAAAAAAGATGGTGGTGTGCAGTGCTTTGCTGATTCGGGTCCCATGGAACTGCCTGTTCCTCCAGAACCTCCGGCGGCAGAATATATATCTGTGATCTGAAGCACATATGCAGTTGGCTTATTCAGCATTAAGGAAATGTAGGATGGATTTGGTTGCGGATGTGTGGGTGAGGATTAGGCTGGTGCAAAACCTTTTTTAATGAATAAATTAAATGTTCATTTAGAAACATCTGTGTACCTCTGGTTCACATTGTCTTATTTTTTACAAGGATCTGAAACCATTTTGTGTGCAAATATGCAAAAATAAAGGAAATTAGAACACAGGGCATATCCTTTCATGGCCCTCTAGGTATGAATTCTTAGAATTTTGCCCACAGCTCAGTAATCAACATCTGTGATGAATATTTGCAAATCGCTCCTTTTGTAACCGGTTTAACCCACATTTGGGGTACAAACACTGCTTTCCACTAATAGTAGTGTTATTAACCCTAACACTGGTAGTTCATTTAGTAGACAGGAAAGGGGTGTGTGTAGAAGATTCACACAGCGGTTTGCAGAAGGGGAAAGAGTGTCAGGTGCTGCTGGTCGTTTGACGTTCTCAGATCTTCTTGGTGACACGGCAGGATGTCAGAAAGTGTGAAGAGTGGGGTATATATATCAGCTGATTCCTGTTCAAACCTACATGTTTGTGTGTCTGTCTCTTGCCCCTCACTGCACTGTGCAGATCATCTTACAACTCTGGTTACATTTTTGCACTAATGAAGCAACAATTTATATTTCCATGTGCGGGGATTGTCCCTCAGAGGGGTGAAGTACATTTCTCATTTTTGAATGTCAAATGAATCAGTGTGGTGATGTCTGTCTGGTGCACGTGACGTCGCGAAAGGGAGCAAATTCCCAGGCTGCAATTAACGTCTTAGCCTGTCACCTCGCCATTTTCATTACCTCAGCTGCAAAAAAGCCCATCATGCCATCTCTTTGCCTTCCCTCCCACCCGCAGCTAAAAATGCATGGTGAGAATAGTGATGCACGCAGACTACATGACCTTAAGTTCTAAATAAAGTGCCTCCCTCTCTCTCACTCTCTCTCTGTCTCTCACTCTCTCTCTTTCTCTCTCTCTCTCTCTCTCTCTCTCATGCTCTGTCTCTCTCTCTCTCTCTCTCACTCTATCTCTGTCTCTCACTCTCTCTCTTACTCTCTCTCTCTCTCTCATGCTCTGTCTCTCTCTCTCTCTCTCTCTCTCACACTCTCTCTCTGGCTCTCACTCTCTCTCTTTCTCTCTCTCTCTCTCTCTCTCTCTCTCTCTCTTTCTCTCATGCTCTGTCTCTCTCTCTCTCACTCACACTCTTTCTCTTTTTCTCTCTTTTTCTCTCTCATTCTCTCTCTCTCTCTCTCTCTCTCTCTCTCTCTCTCTCTCTCTCTTCTTTGTCCAGAAAAGGCCATGATTTACAGTTACCATCTAGTACATGCCATCAGTCCTACATTAAAACAAATTGTTATTTTTCTGATAGAATTTAACATATATTTTTAGCTTTCTTAAAAAATTCATATTTACACACTATCTCCCTAGTTTTATATTTATACTTTCATGAGTGATCAAGACATTTGCGCTGATTTTAGTAGAATTAACTGTTAAAACTGGACTCAGTAGTGATCCTTACACCTTAATAGATTGTGACACAATGCTGGAAGGAATATAAATTAATGTGATTAATGTGTTTATTTATTTTTGATCATTAGTTCATTTCTTCTTGTCATTGTTCCTGACACAAGTGGATCATTCATGCAGTGTGACTGATGTGTGCAGTGAGGTCATTTCAGAGTACTTTTGTTCACATTAGGGCAAATGCGTTTCAAAGATCAAATCTAAATAAATAAGTGGAAATTGAGAAATAAGACATGTAATGGAATCATAGATCAGTTTCTGCACTCAGATCCCAGAATCCTTGTGCGGCCCTTGTATTTCTTTATGCTTGAATTAATGTATGGCCAACACGTAAACATGCTCCCAAAACCAGGAAAATTACATTTTCCAATCAGACTGAAAGAAACATACATGATGCCACTCAACATTAGAGCTGGTACCATTCACATGAGGTGGGAGCTTGGGACAACACTCACTGCCTTTTGATTCTTTTCAGTTTCTAATTTCTAGTTTTCTAATTTCATTGGATACAGTTTTGGATGTCCAAATTTTATCTTAATATTTCATATCAGTAAATGAGATATTCAAATCAAATGTGTAAAAATTACAAATTGCTCTAAGAACATATTACTACTAGCAAGAACATCATACTCTGAGGAGAGTCCATATTCATAAGAACCTCAACAGTTGTATAAAAATATGACGTTTCTATAAATAACAGGAAGTGAGCAGCATATATGATGTTCTATATCTGACCAGGGTATTTTTTCAGGAGGAAGTGACCACTAAGCTAAATGTAAGTAAGTAATTAAAGCTTAACCGATTGCACCAGTGCTGGTGGAAGACTGTACATCAGTCTGGAAGCAACAGACTGAAAAGTACGATCTCCATGAGTTTCCAGTGTAGTGCTCGGTACAGAAAAATCCATTGTTATTTGGATCATAGCGTACAATTGGGGGTTTAAAGCTGCAGGAGCTGAACAGTGTATTGAGAAGCATGACCATGTAGGGCTCTATAGGTGAGGATGAGGATTTTATGTTGTATCCTACATAGCTACTGTAGCCAATTAGAGACAACAGACATTAAGATTCTCAAATGGAACAAAAAGGAGCAGCTAAGGGATCTCACATGAGCATCAAAAAAGGGTTGATCAAAAACATCACTTACGTTAAACAGAGAAACCTAAGAGAAGATAAAGAGTGACAAAAGCTTTCGTATAGGTCAAGAGGGTCATCAATTATTACCCCAGATTTCTGAGAATTTAGTAGTTGATTAAAAATCCATTTTTAATAAGACTGTCAACAAGGAGAGCAAGCTTGTATAAATGTTGGGGCTTAAATGAACAATAGTGCTCGATATCATCAGCATAAAAATGAAAAGAGCTCTCCTTAAAAATAACTGATAATGTGAGTTAACAATTTCATTTATAATGAAAAAAAAGCTAGGCCCCAGGACAGAAACCTGGGGGACCCCACAGTGGCTTGACATTACCCACACAAACAGAAAAATTCCAATCAGCTAAGTAAGATGAAAACCTGATTCAACCACTAAGTGGTCATCAGAGTCAGAGGCTGATCTAAGATCAATCTTTACTAATAACAAGCACTTGCCAGAGTCTGCAGCCATTATGAAGTCATTTGAAACTTTTGGCAGGGCAGTGTCTGTGGAATGATTGTTTTGAAACCCTGAATGAAAAAGCTTGTTTGTCTCAAGAAAGGAGGCCAGCCTTGTGTAACCATATTTTGAGATGTGCCTATAGTTTTGTTTTAATAATGGAGGAAACAAGATTAGGTTTCGTCAGCAGGGCATGAATAACAGCATATTTAAAGTAACTTGGGACACAACCAGAGTGCAGAGAGCAATTATTGACAGATGATGTTCTAGGACAATTGAGTCAAGAAGTTTTGAAAACAGAGATGTTGGTAAAGTATCTAGAGTACCAGATGGCTTCATTTTCATTATCAATGATATTCAGTCTTTAAGAGAAATTGTAGTAAAATAAAGAAATAAGGTACAGCAGGCATAGGTGTAGAGCTTTTTGGCCCAAAAAAACAATACAAAGAGACTAAAGATATTAGATGGAGTGGGTAAAAAATTTTGGAAATGTCTTCTACAGGACTTGTAATGATGGAGAAAAAAAATATATATATACCTAATCAGACCTGAATATTTGGCTTTTGGTGAGAAATTATGACACCCAAATAAGATTTTCCCTCCTGGAACTTTAGAACACAAAGGTAAAAGAGCTTTTTAGTGTAGTAAGATGTCAACGGAAGAGCTCCAAGCATTGACCAATTTACTTCATGTCCTGCTATGTTAGAGAAAGTGTCTGTAGTTGGTCAGATGTATTCCACTATTCAGGGTTTAAAATAAATATTAAAATCAAAGAATAACCTAGTCATTTATGTTCAGTTACAGTAAATGGTTCGACTGCACATTCCACTTGCTGAGTAAATGTATCAAGAAATTAGTGGTTACATAAAAACTGCATAGAAAATCTCTATCCTGTTCCATGGGTCAGATAAGTATTTGTTTTACTGTTGGTTTCAATTGCTCCTACCAAACAAAGCCATGTTGCAGCATGTTTTGCCGCTCAATCTGACTGAGGGAGTATGTTCCGATGATTTATGAAGAAATGCTCAGTGTTCAGTCTCATATTTATAGAGACTCATTGCTGTTATGGTGGCAAAACTGCACAAAGGAAATTATGTAGTGGTGCCACTAATTGTGACATGAGTAATTTTGTGGGGAAAAAAAGGAAAATAATTTTAGATAAATACACATTCTCCAGTCTGACTTTTATGCCAGATTCATGCTATGATGGGAAATGGAGTCAACATAAATATAAAAATATATATCTTTTTTGTTTTTGTTTTTTAACTAATATGCGTTTGGTGTATTCCAGTTCGCTGGGGCGGCTTTTTGCTTTCCACTTTACACCTACTATAATCATTCCACTTCAGAAACACCCATCACTTCATGAGCTCCAGCTACCTTACATTTCCAGTATATCTGTGCAGACGCGCTACATCAGTACCCCCTGTGCCTCTGCTGACCAGATAGCATTAATTTTTGCTTTTGTAATTTGCGGGAGTGTGTCTGTGTAAAATGTGCATGTCATTATTGTTTATGACACTGTTGACCACACTTGATTCAAAATTCCAAACACAAAAATGTAACCATAATACAGATCAATCATTTTTTTACCATGAAAATGTTAAACTACACAACATTCTTACATGATTTTACAACCACAACAATGTGATACTAAGAGCAGAGTGTGTGCATGTGTGACTGAATCAGGAGTGAAGCTTCAGGAATTCAGCACATAGAAAAGCTGCTATACAAACACGACTGCACTTACAACATGTGTGTGTGCAGGGGACATATAGAATAGTAAACAAAACGATGCGGTAGTGAGCGTTTGGGATTGACTGGCTCTGCAAATATTGCACCAGTGACAGTGATGAACACCGCAGGGGGGACTGATGTAGCGCGTCTACTCAGATATACTGGAAATGTAAGGTAGCCGGAGCTCATGAAGTGATAGGTGTTTCTGAAGTGGAAGATGAGTATAGCAGGTGTTTGGTAAAGCGGAATCCAGAAAGCCGCCCCAGTGAGCTGGAATACACCAAATACAGAGTGATAGAAATTAGTCATCCCAAACATATTTTAGATGACATTTCTGCAAAACCTGCTTGTCTGATTTTGAAGCAGCTGTTATGCACAAGACTGTTCTTCTTGGGGTAAGGGTTTCACTGCATGGGAAAGCAGTGTAAGAAGTGCACAAACAGTTTCAACCCGTTTCTGTGGTGTCACTGGTGAGGGGGCTGTGGTGGAGCATCTGACCCAGATTCACAAGTCATGACCAGATAACAGTTTTTGGTTTTGTACTGAGAAAAATGCTTGAGGGACATGCCTCCACAACCAAAATTACAGAACCGAACCCAAATAATCTCAGTTGTCTAATTCACTTTGTTTCATAATGGTAACAATCTGTGCAATTAATCAAATCCTTTATAAATATTTGACAGGTCAGGATGACAGATGGACCACATGCACACTACCTGATCACTAATGTTTCCACAACTGGTTGTTTCCACACTTAACTTTATTTACAAAGTACTTACATTATTTTTTTAAAACTCAGTGCACTTACAACAATACAGATTCTAGAAATGTATATATAATCTATAACTAGCACCTACACTATTACTTGAGTAAATACGTATGCTAAACATAAACATATGTATAGTGCAGGAAATAAAACTTTAATGCAGCATTTAGCTTGATTTGGGTCATCTCTAATCAATGCAGAAGTCCATACTTGGATATACAAAACATAAACATTAAATCTCTCATCTGAAGAAGAAAATAATATGAGAACTTATATATACAGTGATACATTTTTTAGCTTGAAAACCATTAGAAATGGATATGGGTTCGGGTGCCTCCGACAACTAGCACCTGCTCCTGTTTACTTGACACTAGAGCGTTCGTCCACGCTGGTGGTCTGTGAGTATACAGAGCCTGAGGCTCGGGTCAGAGTGCTCTTCATGAACTGCAGCTCGAAACATGGTGTCCGGAGCAGAAGCCTGATGAGGTGCCTTTTAAACTTCTGGCCCACAAACACGTAGAGGAAGGGATTCAAGCAGCAGTGTGAGTACGCCACAGCCTCAGTAGCCTGTAGAGTCACAAAAATCTTTTTGCTTAAATCACACGATGTTGTTATGTCGCCATTCAGTTCCAGGGCTTTTAAGAATGCTGCGATGTTGTACGGTGTCCAGCAGCAGAAGAAGACCACCATGACCAGGACAACGAGGCGCATGGCTTGTTTCCTATATGTACGAGCCCTCTGGAGCTTTCGCAGTACCATTGAGTAACAGAATCCCACAATGCTCAGTGGAATTAACAAACCCAAAATGTTCATTTTGTATAGTCCAAAAATTTTCCAGAAATGCCTGTTCTCTTTGTGTTCTGAGGAGTTGGAGGAGGAGTCACCAGTTGGATATGCACTGCATAGTGTTTCATTGGAGCTATCGTCAACTTCCATGTCTTTCAGCTCTGGGAAAGATGCAGACACAGCTATGAACCAGACCAGAAGACTGGCCAGAACTCCGTATGTCGTAGTTCGGACCCTCAAGGCATACACGGCATGGACCACAGCCAAGTACCTGTCGATGCTCATCAGCACAATAAAGAAAATGCTGCTGTAGAATCCGATGTAGTACAGGCCAAGGACCAATTTGCACATGACATTCCCAAAAACCCAGCTGTGTCCAGCATAGTAGGCCAGGAAGGGTAGGGACAAGACGAGGGCCAAGTCAGCCAGTGCCAGGTTCAGAAGACACACGTCGGTCATGCTTTTCAACTTTGCGGCCATCAGGATGACGCACACAACAAGCGCGTTGCCCAGAAGACCCACCACAAAGAACAGGGAATAGAGTACAGGCAGGAATCTGTTCCCATGTTGTAAATACGCACAAGGCACCGTATCATCCAGACCCACGCCATTAAAATAGTCACCATATGAGTATTCAGGACTGAAAACAGAAAGGAGAAATGTAACGATCTTTATTTTCAGTATGAAGTGAACTGTCTCTCAATACCTTCAGACAATAGATCTATTTCTAATCTAGTTCCATGATGATGAACTCAGCTCTTTAAAATGAGTCTGTCTACAGAGTTCAATGAATATAAGCATATTTAAGAACTCACCTTGTATAAGCACCACTGGTAGCATTGAGACTGGAAAGGGTACTGTTGGGGAAATCCAGCACATTCAAAATTATAATTACAGTTCACAAAAATGTATTTGTAAGTATTAGAGCCAATATTTGACCTGTTTTCACTCCCTGGAATAAGGTAAGCCTCTTACCTTCCAACTATTGCTTGCCCCAGAGTAGCACTGACAGCCTTCATCGCTGCTATTCTTGCACACACCACTATTCTTGCATGCACAAATTCAACTGTGTTGAAGATACAGAAAAAAATATAGAAATGTCATCAGACATATTCTCTGCATCACACAGTTGCATCACACAGTTTTCTGTACTTTTTGCCAACAACCACGACTAAAGATACATTTGAAAACATGGTCAGAAAATTTTGAAGAATTTCTTGTAGAAAATTATACAAAACTATGAAGGTGTATAATGGAAACATTAGTATAAAAGCAAAACTTTGAAAGTGCACAATAAAAACACAAGCTTTTCCAATAAAAAATCACTCTTGTCTGAAATGAATTATTGTGCTAAATTGTTCCATTTTTGAGGAAACCACAACAAATACTTACAACAGGGAACAGTGGACCTGGTCCGGGAGTCTCAAAGCCAAAACTGAGATGAGATCTTGTAGGTGTTTGAGGTCTGGTTTTCACACTTCCTCTGGCAAAGAGTGAAGGGGCTTTGCACATGATGCACTTAGATTGTTTTGCTGAGACGATAGCAATTGCATGATTGGCTCAAACCAAATTCATTTGAGCAAAAAGGTAATGGTATGTCACTTACAAATAAGACTTGTACAACTTCTGAGCAATAATGTTCAGCTTGTGGTTTTAATTTGCATACACCTTACTTCTTGCCAGTTTGCAAGGTATGTACTTCTCTAGGAAGCTTGCATTTGGTTTCAGAAACTCTTGAAAGTATGAAAGTAAGAAGGTGAGATACAAATGGTTCTGTAGAAACCTGTATTTAAGAAAATTTCACAAATATATTTTAGTTTGTAATATTCCGGTTAGGTTTTATAGGTGAAGCACCACACGAAGTTCACTTGCTACATCTCACTCAACTTGTGCAAATAAAATGTGAACCATGGAAGTTAATATCATTTTGTTATAGCAGTTTGTTATAACAGTATGCTGTTAAAAAATTTGTTGTTTAATGAACGCAGTAGCCCTCAGTGCTTTAAATGGAAAATGCGACCACTAACCACACTTCACTTTTAGACCAAGTTTGCCTTCACTCATCTGGTTTCTTTTGGTACAAGTATGTCAATATGTATAAACAAGAGAGTGTAACTGGTTAAAACACCACCATCTGTTCACTTATTCCATCTTACTTTACTGGTTTGATGTTGTTTAGAACATGATTCAGCATTTAGCATCATTCAAAGATTTTCTAAAAGTAATAACATAGATCATGTTAAATAAATGAAGAGACCAGGACCACTGTAAAAAGTAATATGTAAAATATTTAATGAGTGGGCTCAAACAATAAATGTGTTTTTGGAATTAATTTAAATGACACATGGATTTGTTTAAAGCAACCAAAAGTCTAACCCAAAGAAGGTTTGAGAGGAATGCTAGTGGATGAAACTAGATACTGGATGTCATTTTAAAGGATAAGAAATATATTTCGTTCTTGATTTGTGGGTCTGTTGGAGGGCCCAAAACCCTTTCTTCCTGAGGTCCACCAATGACATTTATGTAGTTTTAATATAATTTATCCCAGTTTATCCATATCATTTTCCAAACTCTATTTATTGCTTGTTTTTTTTTACTGTGCCTACTGTGTGTGTGACGTATCAACACAATTCATTAGGATGACATGTACCAGTTTCAGGAAAGATCTTGGTTCAGGTCAGTTTAGGCTTTGGCTTCTCTCTGAACTGACACAGGCTTGAACCTCTTTGATCTTAGTTTGCACTTACACTCACATGAGGTGGTTTCAGACATGTTACAAGGTAAAGATCTGAAAGAGGTGGGGGCAGGGTTTGCAACTGCAGCATACTTTTATTCACAGGAAATCCAAATAAACCACCCAAAGCAACCACGTGTTAAAGCCTCAAACAATTCTGAAATGTAAAGTCTTCTATGGATTCTGAAAAAGCCAACCTGAAATTAAAATGATTTATCATGTTATAGCTTTTATGAAACAAATTTCCATTTCTCCAGTATTCTCCTTCTGAGGTTGGATGACATTTGGTGTTTTTTAATGTTTGGTTGCATCATGATGTGTCCGTGGACGAGGAAATACTTCATTAATATTGCTGTGTTTCACCCCCGCCTCCCACCACCAGTACTTAATTTGAACTGAAGTGTTCATCTAGGTCAAATACCCAGAATCTGAATCTCACATCATGGTACAGAAGAAAAACTGCTGTATGATTTCAAATTCATATTCACTTTAATGAAGCGAGCTTGGTAACGGATAAAACAGGGTCAGGTCCTTGGTCATTGACTTAACAGTTGATGGAGCTTATAATAATAACTTTTGCCAATTTGTACAGTCAAACTCAACACGAACTTTGTCCTCTCAGTCCTATGTAAGTACACAGAGAGCTGAAATTGCGAAGCTCAAGTTCCTTAGTGTACATTTGTTTCACAGACATTGGCAAACAAATGCAAACAAGACGTATAACATATAGTAAGTGTGAGTATACGTTATGTGTGTGGACAGCTCACTGTGCATAGTATAGAAATATAATTGAAACAAAATGTGCATAGGTTGAAGAAATGTGCAAAAAGTATGACCATTATAGCCGGTATAGTTAGTGCAACAGTATAAAATGCTGAGAGACAATTGACTATAAAAGGCTGAGTACACATTCTTAACAGTTCTTCTTGCATAGTTGTATACAAAGATTACAGGGATTCATACAGACTTGTGCAAACATTATAGAAAATATGACCAGTATACAGACAATATAACTAGTATACACAGTATACACAGCACAACAGTACAACCAAGCCTAAATAGCCGCTTAAAGTATGGATTATTTTGGGCGTTCTAACAATTGTGCACATCATGAACATTTGTAAAATTTAACCAGTATATACAACATAACAGTTTCACTAAGTATAAATAGCAGGTTTGGATTGTGTCTATCTTGTTTCACCTCTCTAGTAGCAGTTTTGGTGTCTCATTCGTGTGTCGCAGTTCTCATCTCAGCAAATACTGCTCTGTTGCTAGATTGAAATTTTGCATGCCACAGGAATTAAACAATGGAGTCTATCTGGTTGATGCTCTCGTTTCACATCTCTAGTAGCTGCTCATCATGCATCCAAGGGAGGGAGGTTTTAGAGCGAGAGGGTTCCAGGTGAAGGGGGGTTCCAGACGGAGAGGGTCCCAGAGGATTTTTTTTCAGTGTTTTTCCCCTTTAACACTTCCCCTATTTATACACACAATGATAACTTGGCATCCAGATCAAAATGGGAGTGTTAGCCCATCCCTCTTGGTGTTTTTCAGGCTGTGTCATACTCTGCTCTGTCTTGGAATGTGTCTTTTTTTTACAATAATTTACACACATAATCACATATAAAAGCATGCCTTGAGGGAAAAAATGAAATCCATTCAGGAAATATTCAGGCTAGGATAAACATTTCCATGCCTTGGATGTAACTGGACTCTTCCAGTTACATTTGACGCTAGGTCTTGTGGGAATTTGTCGTCAGACTGTTAGTGCTCACATGGCAGGAAGTGAATAAGAAGAAAAGTGAAGGGCAAAGAGAAAACAGATTGAAGCGAAACAGCACAGACTGACTGAAATATTGGCAAACCTTAGTCCATTTGTACGCCACTGCTTAGTTTTAACCATTTTTGCTTAGTTATTTGTAATTTATTTTCCAGTTGCATCTGCAATATATGAAACTTTCAGCTTTACAGATAGAATTTGCTTGACCAAGAGAAGACGTTGTCCTGTAATCCCTGTAACTGCTGCCAGTGAAGAAGTAGGTCTACATTTGTGTGATTGTTTAGAATGGTGTCTGCACTTGAATAGGACTGAGATATTTGTCTAGCCTGTAAGAATACACTCCTTTTTCAGAGCCCAGGCTGAATGTTAGTTTTAATTTTCAAAAAACAAAACAAAAACTATTACTACCTTTAGGTGTTGGTAATTATTACATGAGTTTATTGAAGAGTTCTTAAATGAATGCTAGGGTGGTGGTGGCCTAGTGGCTAGGCTACTTGCCTCTGGACTAAGAGAACATGGGTTCTAGTCCCACCTTTAGTCTACAACATCTGGGTTCCTGAGCAAGATCCATAACCCCAAGTTGCCCACTGTAGTTCGGGAATGGAAGTCTGTCAAATGCCATAAATGTAAAATGCATCTGTGTTTGTTGATAACATCAGAATTAGTCAATGGAAAACATGTCAGGTTATCACACTTCAGAGTCATCAAGCAAACATTGAGTTTCATTTAATGTCTTGTGTTGTTTGAGAAGGAGGATGATAGACGTAGAGAAAGAGCAAAATACTTCTGAGGGTGTAGAGGAGGAAAAGCAGGTGCAGCAGCTAACACTTCTGACTTGTAACAATAGTGCATCCCATTCTGGAATTCAACATTTCATGAAGAAAAACAACCTAACCATACAAATGCTTCTTGAGTAGTTATGGCCTGATTATTTTCTTCATTAAAAGTCCTTTGAAGAAACAGCTTTTCAGTGTATTTCATTTCTCCATAAGAAGCAATGCAATCTAGACTGTTTGTGTAATAATGAGCTTTTGTTTTGTTTTCTGAACAGTGGAAGATTACGGTGATTACTACAATTACACTTTTGATGA